>JAXCGZ010006509.1:25000-35000 GCA_037179515.1 Halocaridina rubra
CGTTTCGTGATGGTATTGAATACTTTTTGTAACTAACAGATATGTTTCGTAATTACAAAATCATTTGTGCAACTGCCAGAATACTTTTTATAGCTACGAGTAAACGTTGTTTAACTATCAGAGTGCTTGGTTTATATACTCTGCACGCTATGTAATTACCAGCATACACGTTTTGTTAATAAAACACAACCTACTCTCCTTCAAGCTACTCTTAACACAAGTCTATACTCGCTGCCTCTATGAACCCACACCGTGTACCTACCAGCAAGCTCCATATAACTATATTCACACTTTGTATAGATGAAAACTTAAGCTGGAAAAAAAAATCGTGACTGAAGGTCCCATGAATCGTCAGACTTTGTGCTTCTATCAGCATACTTTGTGTCACTAATTACATACTTTTGTGTAAGTATCTAGCAGTATGCACTGTGTAACGATCAAGTCCATGTTTTATAAATACCAATGTACCAATATTACCTGCAAACTTTAATTGAAAAAAAAGATCAGTTTTCTACAGGTCTTTCTAAGATCTTACTAAGAACATTCCAGAGACATTTTTTTCAGTTAGAAACAAATAATACATCTACTAAGAATTCTACTACACTTTTGCATGCATGCATATGTACATACATGGATGCATACATACACACAAAGAAGCATGCATGCACACATATATGCATTCATAATTATGAACATGCAACGACAAACAAGCATTTTAAACCTGTAACAAATGTTCCCTTTTTCGCAAAATCATCTTACCCAAAACTCCTTTCCAATATCTATGCATCTATCAACTGAGTATAAAGCAGCACAGTGCCAACATACAGTGCCAGCAGGAAGCCACTTGAACCATTATCACCAATATCTATACACATGATGACACACACTAATAGATATTCTCATAACACTGACGTATGATATTGTGTCACAGACAATTTAATTAGAGAGACAGGTATCGAACATGAACCAACTGACTATTTGGTGAGAACTTATCTCGTGGATTTGGAAGTCTAGGTTCCGTATCAATCACCAGATACTAGCTCAAAGGTATTATTAACTTCGTTCATGAGGGATATTTAATAATTTGGTCTTTTTTGTCCCAGCCTTGGCATAATAATAATAATAATAATAATAATAATAATAATAATAATAATAATAATAATAATAATAATAATAATAATAATAATAATAATAATAATAATAATAATAATAACAATAATTTATTATAATTATTATTATTATTTTTATTAATATTATTTTTTATAATAATAATAATAATAATAATAATAATAATAATAATAATAATAATAATAATAATAATAATAATAATAATAATAATAATAATAATAATAATAATAATATATTATTATTATTATTATTATTATTATTATTATTATTATTATTATTATTATTATTATTATTATTATTATTATTATTATTATTATTATTATCTGAATTACAAGCAAACTTGTATCATTCTGCTGACTTTAGTATTTATACTATCTTCTTTCTCAAAAATCTGCCAGTATCTCACTGATATCTTTTTCTGTCTCATTGATATCTTTCCTCTCTCAGACTATCTCTCATATCTCTCTAGCATCTCTCAGTATCTGTCTTCTCAGTGCCCCGTAGATTTCTCTCTCTCTCTCTCTCTCTCTCTCTCTCTCTCTCTCTCTCTCTCTCTCTCTCTCTCTCTCTCTCTCTCTCTATATATATATATATATATATATATATATATATATATATATATATATATATATATATATATATATATATATATATCACGCACACACACACACACACACACACACACACATCTCACACAGTTCCCTTATATCCCTCAATATCTTTTGTGATATCTCACTATTTACTTTCTATTCTCAATATCTCCCAGCTATATCCCCTAAATAAAACCCTTTTAATTTCCACCCAGAGATTGCCTGGCTCAATCTCTCTTCTATTTTCATTGGTCTCCCTTCCTCCTGTAATTGAATATTTAATCGTTGTTTATCGCTTTTCTATTTGCATTGAAAATTATTGGCGGATTTATTAAAGAAGGAAAAGTAATGAGAATTATTATTATTATTATTATTATTATTATTATTATTATTATTATTATTATTATTATTATTATTATTATTATTATTATTATTATTATTATTATTATTATTGTTGTTGTTGTTGTTGTTATTATTATTATTATTATTATTATTATTATTATTATTATTATTATTATTATTATTATTATTATTATTATTATCATTTTTATTATTATTATTATTATTATTATTATTATTATTATTATTATTATTATTATTATTATTATTATTATTATTATTATTATTACTATTATTATTATTATTATTATTATTATTATTATTATTATTATTATTATTATTATTATTATTATTATTATTATTATTATTATTATTATTATTATTATTATTATTATTATTTTCATTATTATTATTATTATTATTGTTGTTGTTTTTGTTGTTGATGATAATGGTGACTTTGTTTAGGTTAATGTACTCATCATGCTTGCTGAGTTAACACTAACAGGACACGATATAGGCGGCGCTGCTGCCCCTTCCATTTACTAGGACGGGATAAACTGAAATTCTCACTTTATTGCCATGACACGCAAAACCGGTTTTTAACCCATCAATCCACGGAATAAATGTTAGATATATGACATGCCTTTTGTCTGTGCCTGATCGCATGATGTAGATGACTCCTATTAGTGAAATTCTGTATTCATTTGTGCACTCACACATGAGTTTCGAATAGGGCCGGAAGTTTGTGGAAGCCATTACTGGCCCTTCCGCGTACGCGAACATGACTACTTCCAAAAAGTTCACTGAAAAAATATCACATGTTCACGACGATAAGACGTACTCAATTTAAGCTACGAGAAAATTTTTAGTGACGACTCGACCTAGCGATTCTTTGGTACGAGAGACCTCTCTTTAACCTCTCAAGCAACGAGAGAAATTTTAGTGACATACTCGACCTCGAGATTCTTTGGTACCAGAGAAAAATCCTTAACCTCTCAAGCCACGAGAAAAATATTAGTGACGAACTCGACCTCGAGATTCTTTGATACTAGAGACCTATCTTTAACCTCTCAACTCTTAAGAAACATTTTAGTGACATAACTGACCTCGAGATTCTTTGGTACGAGAGACCTATCTTTAACCTCTCAAGCCATGAGAAAAACTTTAGTGACATAATTGACCTCGAGATTCTTTGGTACGAGAGACCTATTTTAAACCTATGAAGCTGCGAGAGAATTTTTATCTGAACTCTGGCATTGCACTACAGTGACATGTAAATTGACTTTATCTGGTGTTAACAGACTCAACTCATTTCCAGCTAATCGTATAATGAATATTCTTATCGAGCTATTGTCTTTGCATTCATTGCATGATATTCTGGCTTATCTGTTACAGCTTAATATCCTCTATAATCGTTTTGATAAACTCGGCTTTTGCTCTAATGGGCTATAACCACTTATCCATTTTCTCTGGAAATGGCGCCAGTTACTTATCTTTTATTCCTATAGCTGGCTATAAGCAAAAATATTTTTCCTAAGTGTTTATTATTATTATTATTATTATTATTATTATTATTATTATTATTATTATTATTATTATTATTATTATTATTATTATTATTATTATTATTATTTATTATTATTATTATTATTATTATTATTATTATTATTATTATTATTATTATTATTATTATTATTATTGATATTTTTATTGTTAATATTATTATTATTATTATTATTATTATTATTATTATTATTATTATTATAATTATTATTATTTTTATTATTATTATTATTATTATTATTATTATTATTATTATTATTATTATTATTATTATTATTATTATTATTATTATTATTATTATTATTATTATTATTATTATTATTATTATTATGTTTTTGCATTTACTGACTTTAACTACATATCGTTTCCTCAATCTAAATGGGATATCTACTTATCCTTTTTCAATTAAGTAAATATAAAATCTCACCCATATTTAGTCCCAACTACTTATGTCATATCATTATAATTGGCTGTAACCTTTAATACATATTCAGTCAGGTACTTATTATTTTTCACTGTAATTGGCCCTAACCATTTATCTTTTTTCCACTTTGATTAGAAGTACCTAATTTTCATAAACCAACATGCATTTTCTCAATCAATTTACTTTGTCCACTGGAATGGGCTCCCTCTACTAATCACATTACTCTAATTGGACGTAACCGCTTATCATTAGTCATTTTAAAGTTGGTTCTATCCATATTTTTTTTTCATTAGAATTGGCCTTAAGTATTTATCCCTTTCACAAAACCCTAACTAATTATCACATTTCACTGTGATTGCCTTTAGCCACTTATCACATTTCACTGTGATTGCCTTTAGCCACTTATCACATTTCACTTTATTTAGTCGTAACCACTTATTATTATTAATTTTCTGGAATTTTCCAGTTCAAGCTCGTTTATAATTATGAGATGGCGAGAGTGTAATCCATTAAAGGGGGGGTTTACACTGTCAAACGGTTCGTCGAACGCGGTTCGACAGACAAGTGTTTGAAGTGATGTTCGAACGTGTGAACGGAGTATTTGGTTGTCGAACACGTTTGTCGAACGTGTTCGACAACCAAATACCCCGTTCACACGTTCGTACATCACTACAAACACTTGTCTGTCGAACCGCGTTCGACGAACCGTTTGACAGTGTAAACCCCCCTTAAGAGTCAGTTCTTGGATGATACGAGAGCTATTAGAGGAATGTGCTGGTAATTATATCTGTTTTTGGAAATTGCTTGGAAAGACATTGGTGATGAATATGTGGAAGTTAAGTAGTTTTGTTGTATTTTGTAAACTTTTTAGCAGCATATGGCATGATTTCCGCTGTTATATCTGTATACGGAGGTCAGGTCATGAAAAAATACAAACTTTTAAGTTGTTTGTTTGTTCCGATTTTACGTCAGGGACTCCCTTTTCTACCAAGGGCTAGGACGGTTGCCTTCTTGCGAAGGACTTGTTTTGACAGATGTAATCGTTACCCTGAGTGCATGCCCTTGCTAACCTCACACCGTGACGGGGCGCGAACCCTCGAGCTGACGCCTCAGAGTCGCGGACGCTACCGCTTGAGTCAAGTTAAAATTACAAAGCTAAATCTCACTACACTAGGTAGATTTATTCGACTAATTGTTATTCAGAACACTCATGTTTATATGTTATTCTTCAGCGTGATTTAAAAAAAGTTTTTGCTTGAATGCATTTTCATATCCGTGTATGCCCATTGCTTTTTGTAATTTCCCAAGATGAGGGGATTCCGACAGGATGTGCCATCTCTGCTGCATTCCATATCACTGATCACTGGCATCTGACGAAGCAAGAACTGAAATATTTCACAAATGTTAAGGAAACGCTTTAATTACTTTCTAAAACTTCATAAACTCCCTTAAATTTAACATAAACATTTTTGCTGTCACTCTGCAATTAAATATAGGCTGTTATAACTACCCTAAAACACAACCACATACAAACACAGGTATGCGCACACACACACACACACACACACACACACACACACACACACACACACACACACACACACACACACACACACACACACACACACACACACAGAAAAGGATCACTTTTGAAATAAACGACAAAAATAAACTAAGTCTTCATCCTCCTTTTCAAGATTTGTTCCGGTTTTACGTCACGGACTCTCTTTTCTACCAAGGACTACGACGGTTGCCTTCTTGCGAAGGACTTTTTCTGGCAGATGTAATCGTTACCTTGAGTGCGTGCCCTTGCTAACCTCAGACCGTGACGGGGCGATAACCCTCGACTACTCCTCCTTTTCAAGACTGAATGCAAATAATTGTAGCTCTTATTTAATTACAAAGGTTATTGATACATACATACATATACCTTGGCTGTTTCCCCCTTTAATTGGGGGGTAGCCGACATCAAAAAAGGAAATTTAATTTCAGTTGATGTTAGCTTAATGATCATTGTAATCATCACTACTTATGTAAAGGGAAATTCAGATAGCATGTTGCATGTCAAGTGGTTATGACGCAACAATTATTATGCAATTATTTCTGAGATTACACCTTCTTTTGCTGTGGTGATGTAATGAATCCGTGTTAATTGCCATATTATTTTCTCTAAATTGCCATTCTTAAATGAATAGTATAATTATAATAACTTAGTAAGTTGTGATAGTAATATAATCGTGTATTTTTAGTATATTATCACAATATCACAAGGAATATAACAATTAGAGTTTCAAGACATATTCAAGTTTGGGAAACAGATATGCAAAACTTTGTGAAAGAAATATCGGATGATATGGACATAATAATAGCAACAACAACTGTACATATTGCAATAGTAGATGGGGAAGGCAAGGATCTTAAAGCGCAGTATAGAGGCCTCAAATGAAATATATGCTCCATTGTAACTAGAAGAACAGAATGGAGGTCGTGTAATTTTTTCCAACAATTTACCGAAGTTCAACATGAAATCAATATGGTTGAGCAGGGTAAAACAATCCAGTAGGTTTGCAAGCGTCTTTGGTGTGTTAATCCATTTGTTTTGTCAGGTTATGGAGTGCGATTATCCAAAACTATCCCAAATACAATAATCACGATGCATTTTCGTGGTCTAGTGGATAGCGAGTTCTATTGCGGAGTTGGTAGACCTGAGACAGAGACCACCGTGAGACGATAGGCATGTGACATCTAGTCTTAATTACCCAAAGCCACGCTTTCTTAATGATCAGTTGTTGGCTTGATCCCACTAACAGGCTGAGAAGCATATCTAGATGTAGAAACTTTCTTTTAAAGTAGGGTATGAGAATAAATAATATTTTTAGTCTTTTATGTACAAAGGCCCCATTTCCCCTTGTAAGGGACCGAGCCAAAGAACACAGTCACCACAAGCCAAGATACTCAATCACTCCTCTTAGCTCCTTTGAGATAAAGGGGTGCAACAAGTCCCCCCACTATCCTGGATATATATCATGAATATAATTTTAGTTTTTATTTGAATACAGTGTGCAAATCTCGTAATTATAAACAGTTTATGGTATATAAATCTCTGGATTTTCTGCTAATTTTTCTAGCACTGCAGAAAAAAAACTCGTATTTTTTTTTCTTTTTTTGTAAAATAACATAGGTATTTTAAGCAGGGTACGATAATCCCCAAGGCTTTTCGTAAATATTTTTTACATTACTTTAAAAGTGTTCTATGAAAATAATGTGTTTTCTTTTTCATGATTTGCAACTTCCTTATGTCTGTTTTGTAATATTATTTTATTATTGTATTCATCATCTTTATGATGATATAGAGATAATGGTGATTACAATAGTGATCAAGGATGTGACCTTGTGTGGTTGGAGGATTTAAGCCTACATTGGAGTTGAGTAAAAAAATACTAATAAATATGAAACTAATGAAATTACTTGTTTAATTACATGAAACTTGTTATTAATGCTACGAGGTAAAAAGAATGACAGAAAAATAAACTTATGGAGAATTTAAATACTAATGAATTGAGAAATATTAAAGTCCTACAATTATTTTTTTTTACTAAAGATAATTGTAAAGCGATACAAAGTTGTTGAATAGATTGGAAGTTTAAAGGACTTAGTGGATAGTTTTGTATAAATTGTTGTAGAGTGAGTGATTAGATGTGACTAAAGGTCGTTGATTGTAGTGGAAAGGAGGATGTGGAGCATTTCTAAGTGAAAGAAGTCTTTTGTGAATCGACACCATTTTTCCTGTTGCTACAATGGCAGCAGAATGTTTTGTTGTCAGATCTACACCGTCTAATAACATATCTCAAGAATTTCCATGATAGTAAAACAGTTATTTGGCCTCGCTATAGTAAACATCTGCAGCGATATTAATATCTTCAGTAAGGAGGTCATGGATGAATTTGCCAATTAGAAATATGCCTATAATTATATTAATATATTGCTGATATGTTTTCTCTATTTATTTTGTACGTGTTTTCTCCTTAGTCTACTATGCTGATTACATCAAAAGCAACAATATAAATAACAACAACAAGAAATACAAAAACAAGAACAAACACACACAAAATATATAACAATAATCATTTATCGTATACCTAGGTTGTATTAATATTTACATCAATATATATTTTTTTTTATCATTCCGAAATTCACCTATAACTTTTCTGTTCTTATCGGAGTAAGTTTGTACTAATATTGTAACTTCGTTGACACCACTCAGCTGCTTGTATACTAACTATACATACTGAAATCACAGGGGATACCTACCATGCGAGGGAGGGGGTGTGCCACTTTTTTCATTGTCTTATCCTGGAAGGAGTCTGTCGAAGTGAAAGCTTACGAGTCATTTGTGAAGAGTTGGAATCGGGACAACTTGAGGGTGGAAGTCAGCCGCTATAACCACTGAGCTGCAGAAGTGTGATGTAAATATTAAGATTCAAGAACAAACTGGGTTAAAAAAAAAAAAAGCTGAGCAGAGATGATTTTTGAGATGGAAAGTAAATAAGAGAAGGAGAATAAGAAGAACAATAATGTGATGAAATATAAGAACAACGTGGACAGCAACAACAAAAGAGGAAAAAGAGGAAGAATAAGAAAACCAAATAAATGAGAAAAAGGAAGAAGAAGAAGAAGAAGAAGAAGAAGAAGAAGAAGAAGAAGAAGAAGAAGAAGAAGAAGAAGAAGAAGAAGAAGAAGAAGAAGAAGAAGAAGAAGAAGAAGAAGAAGAAGAAGAAGAAGAAGAGAGAAGAAGAAGAAGAAGAAGAAGAAGAAGAAGAAGAAACAAAAACAACTACTAGAAGAGGGAGAAAATGGAAGACCAACAATCATGAGAAATCGGAGAAGGAATTAAAAAAGAAATAGACGAAAAACGTTTAAATAAATTTTGAGAATGAGCTAACTTTTGCCTTAAAACCCAGCTACCGACCCTCTCCTTCTCAGAGAGTCTCAGTTAATCATGGTCAAGAAGGCGTGAAATTAATGTGTCGTCTAGTCGATCAGGGGCTTTATTGGTTGAGCATATAGGGAGTGATCTTAATGAGGCTAGATATAATGCGAGAGACTAAAAATATCAAAAATAAAAAATGTCTTTGGGCTTTTTATATGGACTCCGGTTCATCTTTAATGATCCAGTTTGGAATTTTGTGTTTATGCTTAATAGTGGAGCATATTTCAGATTCTCTTTTTTTTTTGTCTATAAAAAAATTGGTATTTAGATTTATTATGAATTATCTTAGTCACTTTTTGGATTTTGGTGTTTTTAGCAATTTTTTATAAATAAAAGAAAAGAAAATTTTATTTTTATCGGAATTCATTTTGAAAAATATCCAATTTTGGACTTTAGATCAAAATTGGACCTCCTTTTTAAGATTTACGGCCTCTCAAAAAGCTAAACACTTGACATTATATTTCACTCTAGATTGTTTTTTTATACTCATTTTACTTTGGCCTGTCATCAAGGGCCAGTTTTTTTTTTTAAACCATTGAATGTTCTTCAAAGTCCAGTATTAGATATTGGATATTCGATCTCTAGCTCGTCTTCTAAGACACAGTCTCTTACAAAAAACGTTTGAGATTCCTTTTTTTTTTTATTCAAGATCATCGAAAATAATTTTTCTTGTTTTAGATTTTAGTATACTACGGTATTTTTTTTTTTTTTTTAGAATCAGTTTCTCTTTTATGATAATGAAATTGAGAAAATTTTAGGTATACTGGACCGCCTTATGAAAATTTGATTCCAAATTCAGAATTTAGATTTTCATTGCATCATTTTTTTTTTACACTGAATCATTTTATGAGATTAGATAGTGTTTTATGATCAGCATTTCATAAATAAATTGTTCATAGTCTAGTTTTTAACTTGATACTTTTAAGAGACCCATTTTCATAGTCGAATAGTCTTCAAAGAACCTGT
>JAXCGZ010006510.1:0-37835 GCA_037179515.1 Halocaridina rubra
TACTAGGTGGCTGGAGTACAACTTCAAGAGACAGAAAATGAGACCGAGTCGGGAAGAAAAGGAAAATAGAGTGTTCAGGTTTCTAATTTGTTTTTATATCTATTGTGATAGGTAATTGAAGCCTCTTCGCCTCCTCCACTCCACCCCTGTCTGAGGTGGAAGCTTCCACAAGGAAATATAACCTAAGTATATCTGTTTTCTTTTCTTCCTCTCTCACGAGAGCCAAAGAGAGAAACAGAAAGATTGCCTTGTTTTGTTGAATTTTTGTGCTTTTGTGTTCTTTTGTCTAATTGAACACACATTATTGTGTTTTAGTGAAAACAAGTGACTGTGTGTGTGATATACTCTAAGTAATTTTGCCTGCTCTTCTCTCTCTTTTATAAGAGTTGGGAAGAGAAGGGAAATAGAAAGTGTTCAGGCTTCTAATTGTTTGTATATCTTTTGTGATAGGTAGTTGAAGCCTCTTCCTACCAACAAAGTGAACTTCACCTCCTCCACTCCATCCCTGACCTGAGGGGGAAGTCTTCACAAGGATATATAACCTAAGTATATCTGTTTTCTTTTCTTCCTCTCTCACGAGAGCCAAAGAGAGAAACAGAAAGATTGCCTTATTTTGTTGTTTTCTTGTGCTTGTGTTTTTTTTTTGTTTAATTGAACTCACATTATTGTGTCCTGAGCAAATCTCTGTTTTCACTTCCCTCTCCCACGAGAGTTGGGAAGAAAGATAGAAGACTGTATAAGTGATTAAGTGTTGTAGTGTTGCAATTAAGTGAAGTGATCAAGCCATAAGGCCCCTATACTGCATTAATCAAATTGACAAACAGTGCAAATAACATATAAATAGTGAAATCTGTGATATCCATGACTAGTTGCTAGTCATGGCCTCAGCTGCTTCTCTTGCTTCCCCCCCGAGGGGGGAATGGAACTCGACCCCCCTCAAGAGGGGTGGACGGTTGTGGGAAAGAAGAGGGCAAGGACAGCCTCTAACAGTAGCCATGAGAGTGCTGCTGCCCCAGTTCCCCCCCCAGCCCCGAAGTCTGATAGAGAGCCCATTTCCAAGTTCAAAGTTGAGGCTCCTTCCATGAAAGAGGCATATGACCTCATCAGAGAGTTGGAAGACCAACTCACCGAGCATGGCTGCAAAATAAAGCCTAACGTACAGGGTGACTTCATTATCCACCCAGCCTCAGCAGAAGCCGCAAAGAAGATCCGCAGCCTAGGCTCACCACACTTGATAGAGTTGAACCCGGCACTAAAAATAAGAAAATACATAGTCATTGGCTTCCCTGTTGCTTGGTCAGTTGACCTTCTGACCAAGCAAACATACATTACGGCTGCCTCACGTTGCTCCTCCAAAATAGAGGGCCAAACCGTTCCATCAAAGCAGGTTCTGGTCCACATCTGTGGTCCACCCCCTTCACAAGTAAACCTCGGCATCTGGGGCAAGTTCTACATAAGAGAGTACACCCCAGAACCCCTAAGATGTTTCCGGTGCCAAAGATTTGGGCACCACAGGAATACTTGCCATTTCCCAGAGAGATGTGGAATCTGCAGTGGGAAACACTCCACCGACCGCTGCCTTACAAAATTCAAGGCAAAAGAAGCAACAGTTGCCAAGTGCCCGAACTGCAAAGGGAACCATCACGCATGGAACAACCGCTGCCCAGAAAGGCTGAAGAGGATTCCTCAAAGAACCCCTACTTCTGCCCCTGTCGCCAATCACACCACCCCCAACTTCACCCCAGCTCCTCCCCCCACCTCCAATCCTTGGCAAATGCCCCCTCCTGCCCCACTCACACCTAACCTCCCCAACCAAAACCCACCACACTACACCAACCCAGCTCCTAACACACAGATCATACCTCCTACATCTCCCACCCCCACACCAACTCCATCCACCCCATCACACAACACTCACACTCCTACCATCCCCCCAAACAACACTCACACTCCCATCAACCCCACACGCAACACTCACACCAACACCTCCACCCCACGCAACACCCAAACACACAATGCAGTCACACGTAACACCCAGAACACTCAGACCACACACACACCCACTCACCACACTAGGTCCCGGGACCCTAGACAAAACTCCCACACCCCCATACCTAAACAGCCTATCCAGACACCTTCCTCTGCCTCCTCTTCCAAACAGCAAACCCTCTTCACAGTAAACGAGCTCACCAACCTTCTCATTCAAGCCGTACAGGCAGCCGTCCGACTCCTCGATACCAGAGCCACCACCCAAGATGCCTACAATCAAGTCGTCGAAGTAGCCCACTCCGTTGTCGCCAACGCCCTCGTCTCCAGAACCCACCAGCAGCCTCAACAACCCACCACTCCTACCACCTCCACCTCCTCAAATCATCAAGATGTCTAATCTCGGGATCCTACACTGGAACGCCCAGGGTCTCAGACACAAGGTACAACATCTTGAAGGCATAGCCAAGACTGACAACATTGATGTCATCATGGTTCAAGAAACCCTGTACACAGAGCAACACCCTCCAAAAATCTCAGGATACAATGGATTCTACCAGCACTGGTCTCCAGGGGAGAACAGAGGCAGCGCCACCTTCATCAGGAAAAACCTATTAGCAAAGGAAATAACCCGACCGGTCTGCTGTGGCGAAGATGTCGACGTCCTCGCTGTTAACATCCAACTTCAAGGCAGCTGCATAGACCTGTACAACATTTACAGACCACGGAAAGGTAGCTTAGACCTGACTACCCTCTTCGGGCTAACCAGTCATCGTGACTTGGTAATAGGAGGCGACTTCAACGCGCACCACCCAAGATTCAGGTATGAGCGCCCCTGTGCTGCAGGCAGACACATCATGAGCCTGCTGAATGACCAAGAAGATGTCTCCCTGCTCAACGATCATGAGCCAACACACGACAGAGGTGGAATACTGGACCTCACCTTTGTCTCCAATTCCCTAAAGCAGGACGCCACATGGAGAGTTCATCCCCTGGTCACAAGCGACCACTATGGGATCCATCTCACACTGCCAATTCCTGAAATCTTCCAAATCCCTGCTCCTCCCCCTCGATGGAATTTCAAGAAGGCCGACTGGGGCCGATTCCAGGAGCACCTCAGCAATTGGTTTTCAGCCTACGTACCATCTGAAGACATCGACCAAGCAGAGGCCAAGCTAGTCAATGCTCTGCAAGCTGCAGCAAACTCCTCCATACCCCTCTGCAAACCACAACACACCACTCATCGGGACAGATGGTATTACTGTGACAGAGTTAAAGAACTCAACCACCGGCTCAACGTCATTCGGAAAATGCACAGGAAACGTCGCACTGAAGACTCCTACCGCACTCTCCAGGCAGTCAAACAACATGTCCATGAAGAGACTCGCAACATCAAGAGGAATAAATGGCTAGAGTGGTGTTCCAACCTAGATGCTCACACCTCTGTGGGCCAGATGTGGAGGAGCATCAACTCCTTTGCTAAAGGAAAACCTCCTAAAATCACCCCCCACAAGGATCCTAGCAGGGCAGCAGAAGAACTCGCCATCAAATTCGCGGATAGAGCAAGCTCTAACCAGCTCCCCATCACCACCAGAGCAACACTCCAGGACCTCACCACTGCAAGATGGGAAGAAATAGAAGAGGCCATCAACACTGAAGATGAAACAGATGCTCCATTCTCCCTGACTGAGCTACTAAGAGTAAGCAAAAGCTCTAAGAACACAGCCCCAGGTGCCGACAGAATAACATACACAATGATCCAAAAAATGGGGCCCCAAGGGGAGCTTGCTCTACTCTCTCTGATCAATTTGACATACACACGAAGAATCAGACCAGCCTCATGGAACAGAGCAGACATTCAGCCCATCCCAAAACCACAGGACCCTGACAACCCTCGCCCCATCTCCCTCCTAAGCTGCCTGAGCAAGACGGCAGAAAAAATGGTACTTAACAGAGTCCGCTGGAAATGCCCACCCTTCCCAGAAAACATGTTTGCCTACCAGCCTGGCTTAGGCACCTCAGAATGCATAGCCTCCATGCTATCATTTCTCAACAACAGCCGTGGTTACATCGTTTTTCTAGACCTAGAGAAGGCCTTTGAACTAGCCAATGTGCCGGCAATACTCTCTGCTCTCGTATCCAAGCAGATCAAAGGTAACCTTCTCTCGTGGATCAAGCAGAGTCTACAAAATCGTAGTGCATGAGTCAAAGTAGATGGGCACTACTCCACCTACAAAAACCACGAAAATGGGACCCCCCAAGGTGGAATCCTTAGCCCCTTCCTATTTAATTGTCTCATGGAAAAACTCATGCACATCGCACTACCGCATGGAGCCAAACTCTTCAACTATGCGGACGACTTTGCCCTTGTCACAATAGGACACAGAAACTCTAACAAGACACAGCGCTGCCTCACCAAGATTCACCGAGCCTCCATCTCCCTTGGAGTAAGAATCAATGCCCGCAAAACCAAGGCCCTTCCCATCCACCAGTGGAGACCAGACACTAATCTGGTCATAGGTAATGAACCTGTGGACTGGGTTACCAAACACCAATACCTGGGTGTAATCATCGACCAAGGACTAACCTTTGGACCAGAAATTCAATACTTGCGCGACAGGTGCAGCCAGCGACAAGCGATCCTTCGTCAGATGTCGGGCCTCTACGATGGTGCATCATTTAATGTCCTCAGAACCTTCTATGTACAAGCCATACGCAGCCTCATTGACTATGCTTGTCCCACACTCTGGCTACTAAAAGACCGACAGTAGGACAAAATAGAAGTAATTCAAAACAACGCCACACATACCATGCTAGGAGCCCCCATGTGGACCAAGAGAGAAAACCTCCAGATGGAATCGGGACTCATTCCACTCAAACTCAGAGCTCAGCAAAGACTGACCCTCCTTGTGGCCAAAACCACCACTGCCCAACATAAATGCCTAGCTGGCACAAATCTCCATCTAGCCCTCAATCGCCAGCCCAACCACCATCCTAGAACCTGGGCAGCCAAGGTCTGCGCTAGCCTGCAAGCACTGCCAGTCAGGGAGAGCATCCTAGCCAAGATACAAGACACACCGCTTCCTGAATACAGATGCCCACCCCCATGGAATGACCAACCACTCGATATAAAGATCGAGCTCCCTGACAACCCCAAAAGCTTGGTAAATCCGCTTGTCCTTAAAAACATATATAAGGACAAAATACAGAGCTGGAGCAGGCCAAACTCTCAAGTCTACTACACTGACGGTTCAGTAAACCAAGATACTGGAGCCTCAGCCGCCGCCTTCATCACTGGAAACCACGTCCTATCCTGGAGACTGTCAAACTCCTGCTCATCGCTCCAGACTGAGCTTGTGGCCATAGCCAACGCCCTTGACTGCTTCATCCAGCAAGAAGCTGACCATGCCCTTATTCTCTCTGATTCTAAAGGCGCCTTACAGGCCATCAAGAAGCCACTCCTCAGAGACAATATTCGCATCATCACGACCATCCTCAGCCACTACCACAGGATAACCAGCCTTGGAAAAGCCATCACTCTTGCCTGGATTCCCAGCCACGTCGGCATCAAGGGAAATGAGGAAGCCGATCAAGCCGCCAAACAAGCCACTCTCAGAGCAGAAATCCAGATATCTCTGTCTCCTGGGATGCAACAGATTAAAAATAAAGCCACCAAGTCACTCCTTAACACCTTAATAACTAAACACAACCTGTGCACAGACATTGGCTCCCCCTCCACCTGGTGGTACAAAGCCACCACTGATCTTCGGCGTATCACCCTGCCGAAGAGCCTTCGACGAAGCACTGAGGTCAATGTGTACCGTCTGAGACTCGGGTACAAGTGCACCTGGCAAATAGTAGAGAATATCATCAAGGAATGCACCTTTTGCCAGGTAGCCTCACCACATCCACTGCTACACTACATCCTGGAATGTGATTCTTTTTCAGAGATTCGACGGAAAACTGGTGCCCCCGCAACATCTAGCGAAGACCCAAATGCCCTTCAGGTTGCTAGCTCCATCATCAGACTAGCAACAAATAACCACATGAACAGTCTATCAAATATTATCAGACAATACCCTCCACCAAAATAGCCATGCAATAACTCTTTCTCTCTCCCCCAAAACAGGAATTCATTTATGTTGTTTGATGTAAACTAATAATTCACAACTGAATATTTATGCTCTCCGTTATCTTTACAGTTTGGCACAATCTCACCTGCGGGCCAATTAGGAAAGTCCGATCATCACCAATAACAAGAATTCACCCCACCTCCTCACCAACAGGAAAGCCCATTCGCCAGCAAGAGCGAATACCACGTACACTCCGAAGAAAATCTCACCCCACCTGCGGGCCACAAGTGGAAGGTCCGCTCACCCTCAAGGGTGAACATCCAACAAAAGAAAATGAGAGAGATCTAGGAGTAAACATACTGGCAGATTTGTCTCCAGAAATACATATAAACGGCATAGTAAGGGCAGCATATGCATTCTTATCAAATGTAAGGGTAGCCTTCAGGCACATGGACAAGGAAATGTTCAGAAATATTTATGTAATCTATGTGACGCCAAAACTCGAATATGCAGCCCCCTTTTGGAATCCGCACTTGAAAAAGCACATAGCTAAGCTTGAAAAAGTTCAAAGACATGCCACGAAACTGGTGCCAGAAATACGCAATCTCAGTTATGATGAGAGGCTGAGGGAATTAGACTTACCATCACTCGAAGCTAGAAGAGTGAGGGGGGATATGGTGACAGTCTTTAAATTCCTTCATGGTTATGACAGAGTGGATAGGGATCGATATTTTGATATGGCTGGCTCTAGAACTAGAGGTCATAGTTTGAAGCTTCGTAAGAAAACTTCTTTGCAGGATGTAAGAAAATACTTTTCAGTGTAAGAGTAGTTGATAATTGGAATTCGCTAAGCGAGGAGGTAGTTAATGCTACCTCAATCCATAGTTTTAAGGACAGGTATGATAAGTATCACTAAGTATAAAATGGAACCGATCAGGAGACGGGAAGATAAGAGCTTTGGGCTCTTTCCCGTAAACACAATTAGGTAATCACATCTTTTGCTCTCTATCGTACTACAACCACACACATTTAGACACCCTAAAACTAGAGTTTGGGGAGAAGTTATTCTCCCCTCTACTCCCCTTCTTCTTTGACGTCTTATGACACGCAGGGAATACGTTTTTTTCTTAAAAGTAAGAAAAAAAGAAATTAACCTAACCTAACTGAACAACAAATTTCCTGACATTTTGTCTTATTCAAGGGCAGGAAAAAGAGCCCACCATGGCCGAGTGATAATGCTCGTGACTTTGATTCATTAGGTCGTGTTTTCCGGCTCACCATGATCTGAGGTAAGAAAGGACATTCAATCAGGGAGGCAGTCATGTTTGCCAAAAACCAAAGTCCTTCACAAGAAGATACTGTCCTAGCCCTTAGTAGCAACAGGTGTCCGTGATGTAAAACCAATCTTTAAGGGCATGAACGTAGAAATTTACCAAATAATTTAATTTCTTACCATCGAATTCCCAAGTAGGATTTTGTTGATAGTGACAGGGATTAAGAAGGATGATAACCTTCCTCGAGTTTCTCTCTTCTTGTTGTAAAAACTAGGTATAAAGGTTAGGCAATGCCTGTGAAGGATTTCCTATATGTTAGTAAGCTTCGATCTCATAACCCCCTAAATGCGGAAATCTTGACACGGCTTAGGTAGAGGCTTACACATCTCAAAATTAAATCCTCTACCAATCAAATAGAATTAAAATTACATGCATAGGCATCATGCAATTATTTCATAAGGGGGTTTGTGAACTGCTGATATGTAAATTATTATATAAACTCGCCTCACCTTAGATTAAAACTTCCTCATACAGAATAGTAAAATTTTCCAACATATATTCTACCTACGAGTTTTCTACTAAAATAAACTCATTCTGTCCCTCACACGTAGTTATAAACATTGTTAGAAATAAGTTAATTCTGTACTCAACTATCCAGAAAACCCAAATGTCATCAGCAATCACGGGACTCTGAAACAAACTTGAATATCTTCTGATCCACGTATCTCTACCACGTTCTTCTACTCGAGTGTTCGTAGCGCCTCACGAGAGCAAGTGAGAATAAACTCACAAATGAAACAAATCACAAAACTCTATCGTTCACATTTTTTATAATCATTGGAACAAAATTTCACAGAGACATTAAATATATCGTTCATTCGGCACAAGAAAGATCATGTAATAACCACGTGGAAGATTATAATTGCAAAGAACTCTCTGTTTACACAAAGTAATTAACATTATCATGATGCGGTAAAAGACTTATAGGCAGAGAGCCTAGCAAAGCAGATTTCGCTCTCGACTTCCGAGCTATACATACGCTATACAGAAGAATATTCATACATAATATAAATGAATACATATTCATACTAAGTCCATAAGTATACATAAATACACATATGCTACTATAAACAAAACTATTCATGCAAAGCAACACTTAAATAATCTACGTAGAAAAAATAGTCTTTGAAATATATTCATGACAATGCTGGGCACAATAAATTCTGCCTATGTTGGTTTGTACCAAGTCTAGCAACACTGATGATAATTACAAACAAGGATCATTATTTCTCTTACAAGGGTGGTGATTGAGTCAAAGCAATACATTGACCCCTCACAATGGAAAAATTCGATAGGGGGATTCCCAGTCAACTCATTTTGACCCATATAGTCGATTTTTGCACAATGCAGAGAAACATGGATGTAGCAGTCATGCTTCCCACTCCAGAGGGAAATAAGATATTGAGGGGCAAGAGAACATGAATTATGGGATGCAGAGGATGCTCAACTCCTACACTGAACAGAACCCACTCATCTTCCAGGTAGAAAGAACTTGCAGAATAGAAGATAATGAACAGAAAACAGGACAAAATCCCAGCCTCTTATCCCAGAAGTGGACAAAATCCTAGTCTTATTAGTAAAAGTCTCATATATAAACGAAACAAATCTAACATTGACAATTCATGTGAAAGATGCACCTCAGCACTGTCAATCGAAAAAAAAAACACTCCTCACAATTGGCTAACTGGAGATAACACATTTCATAATTAAGTAACGGGAGATAAAGCATATTAGGTTAGGTTAGGTTAAAGTTTTAGGTTAGGTTAGGTTAGAGTTTTAGATTAGATTAGGTTTTAGTTAGGTTATTAATATTATATGAGACAGGGATTTTGTCCACTTTTGGGATAAGAGGCAGGAATTTTGTCATGGATTCGAATGAACCATGTAAGGCAGTTGGCAGTCAACTCCTCACTTGGATAGACCTCAACCATATCCAAGGAAATAAGAATAATATGTAGAGTAAGGAAGAAAGAGAGAATGGACTATGGGAGGCAAAAAATACTCAACCCCTCACTTGGAGAGAACCCACCCATCTACATGAAAGAAATTACATGCAGAGTAAAAGAGAATGAGACAGTGAACTATGATAGAACCCAATCAACTCAAAGGAAGATGGAATATCATGCAGAGAAAGAAAGCATAGCAAAAGATTTTATATGTCTAAAAGAAGGATAATTACAAAGGGGTCTTATCTAGAGGACTTTTATTTCAATACGAATGGCTTATTGACCACAAATATATAAAGCAAAATACAATGCATATATATATACGGCACTCCAATGATGATCAGTATGATAATGGTAAGAAATGATTGATGAACAATTGATAATGATAAAAAATAAAATGAATTAAATTAGCTGAAAGGAAGGTGTGTTGGATAACTTTTAACATATACATATATATATATTTAAAATTATATAATCCAGATAGCTATTAACAGAGAGCATTAACAGTTTATACACAAAGAAAACTTAAGTATATCAAGGGATACAATAACTACATTTTTAGAATTTTAATTAATTATATTGTGGTTTAAGTGATTATTTATGTCAGTATTTTTCTTAACTTTTCCCTTTACCACTGGGTATATGCTATTAGTGTTACACCATCTGTGATAAATCTATGTACATTCAGATAGTAGCGTTCTGTCAAATTCTTTTTTTAAAATACTATGATATTTCCAGTATTTCTGAACATTGAAATTTTCAACTAAATTAACTACAAAATAAATTGATTATTGTTATTACGGTTACTAAAGTCTATCAAACTAAAAGTATCTACAACAAAACTGGGAGTATGAAAGAGAAATAATTAATTTTATGGTTGAAAACACAGTTCTCAAAATAATATCAATAAAATATGAACAACACAGGTATTCAGGTGTAAACAATTGAAGAACAAAGAAAGGAAATGGTGCTTTCCTTATCACAAAAGGGAAACTGAACACTTAACCCCCTCAAAGCTATAGATAATGATTCATTTGCATAATTACTGTGCAAGGAAACTGCCATAAAACAATATGCCTTTTTTCATTATATACTTTTGTAATGTTGATGAATTAAGCAACAACTTAGTCAGAAGAATGCGATCAAAGTATTCCATCTTGTATAGTATTAATACTGATTTTAAGCATCTAATTCAGCTATGTGAGAAAATGCACGAATGTTTGCTTTCTCAGAGTGATGTATAAACTACTTTTTGTAAGCAAAATATTAATGAACATTCCCCCCATACCATTGTCATCTCAAAATCTACTGTATCTGTAGTTAGCATCCACTTGTCTACTATATCACTAAAAAATTAGGACACGAGCCTTGTCCTGAGCAACTTAAAATTAGAGTACTGTAATATCATTTTCTTCTAAAGCTTTTCATTTTAATTTCTCACACAATATCAGATTGCTGATATAGTTAACTGATAGCAGTAATCATAAACAGAATTCCATAAATGCATAAAAAAATGTTGAGTATTAACAGAAGTAACAAATAAATAAAAATTAAAGCAGAAACCTTCAAGTCTAAATAAAACGCCACTGCAAGGCCCTTCTGAACAGACTGCAATAAAACACTCCTGTGAGGCGCTTCTGATGGTGAACTAATATAAGTCTGAAAATGAATGTATATATAATGAAGACCAGCAGTGACTTACACTGCATATTATTAAAAAAAATGGTGGAAAGCATTGACTTCTTTCTTAACACTCTTAACTATATCTCAGTGATCAATATCTTCAGCAATAAATATCACATTTATTTCTCCACAATTATTTCTGCATTTAAAATTAGCGTGATGTATGTATATTAAATATAGATATGAATGTTGACTAATTCACTTTCAAATGATAATACTATTAGCATAATTACTTTCGAGTGATGAAAATGTATACTAATTCATTTGCAAATAATAAAACTATTTATTAATTCACTTTCAAATGATGTAACCATTTAATAATTCACTAGCAAATGATTAAACTGTTTACTAACTCACTTCTAAATGATAAAACGGTTTCAATCATTCATTCCAAATAATAAAACAGTTTCCAAATACAATTCACGCATGTTTTATATACACAGAGATAGAAGTATGCTGCATATGAATTGCTTTTATGTAAAATAAAAAAAAACAAATAAAAGAAGGAAAGTCTTTTAGTTAAGGTTATACGTAAAAAAAGTTTATCTAAAAAAAAAAAAAATCCATTGTATATAAAATATTTTAAACACTGTACAATATGATCAAATTTTGTAAATATATGGACTCTTGTTATATCATGGGCAAAATATACATAATAATATATCTTTAAATTAAAATCGTCATTCATATTCTAAACAGATCAGCTATTAATGAAAATAATATAAGAATTTAAAGATACTTATGAATAAAGTTGAACCTTAAATGGTAATAAATAGTATGTCATAACAAGTAAGCAATTTATAGTCACTGAGTAATAAGTAATACTAAAAATCAGTGACAGAAAAATATACGAAGAAAACTGTACCGTGAATACAGAAAAGCAACATACAGTATTTTTATATAATATCAATGGTAAATAAAGTCTGAAAGGCTATTTTGACAGTTCTTTTTTATGTATGATGCCCTCTTCTGTAGTATAACTATATAAATAATGATAATAATAATAATAAAAATACTATTACTACCAGTACTACTACCACTACTGCTAATAATAATAATAATAATAATAATAATAATAATAATAATAATAATAATAATAATCCCAAATATGCTACCTCATACTTTTGGGATTCGCACATGGGATCTGTAGAACAGAAGTCCACAGATTAGTGCTGTGGACTCCTGCTCTATAGGTCCCAGGCTCGAATCCTGACAATTGGAAATAGAATATCTGGCAATATTTACACAAAATGGTATTACAGTGTTCTGGCAATCATAATAATAATAATTTAAACAGGTTAATAACTATAAATGATGATGATGTGTTAAGTACAAAATGATACTATAAGCATAGTTAGAAACTAAGGATACAGCCATTATGAACTAAACACCCACAGAGGTTGAGTATTTATAAAAGTATACTAGTAAACCATAATTTGAACAGAAACCTGTAACTCAAAATGCCCATGAGAGGCGCTTCCAAACAACTATAATAAAATGCCCCAGCGAGACACATTTGAACAGATTGCAATAAAACACTTTTGCAAGGTCCTTCTGAATGGATTGT
Source organism: Halocaridina rubra (assembly GCA_037179515.1). Taxonomy (NCBI): domain Eukaryota; kingdom Metazoa; phylum Arthropoda; class Malacostraca; order Decapoda; family Atyidae; genus Halocaridina; species Halocaridina rubra. The sequence continues at coordinate 12,590 of JAXCGZ010006510.1, forward strand.
AATAAAACACAACGGCGAGACGCTTTTAAACATAATGTAACAAAATACTCCGGTGAGGCACTTCCAAACAGATTATAATCAAGCCCCATAGAAAGATGCTTCTAAACAAATTGTAACTAAACACCCCTGCAAAATGCTTTTGAACAGATTGAAATAAAATACCCCTGGGAGATCCTTCTGAAATCATCATAACAAAATACCCCCCGAGGAACTTCCAAACAGATTATAATAAAATGTTCCAGAAAGGCACTTCTAAACAGATTGTAATAAAACACCCTTGGGAGGTACTGAAGAACGGATTGTAATAAAACACCCCTTAGAGTAACTTCTGAACAGATTGTAACAAAACACATCTGTGAGGCACTTCCACACAGATCATAATAATATGCCACAGCAAGGTGCTTACGAGCAGATTGTAAATAAACACCCCTGCGATGTGCTTCTGAAAAGATTGTAATCAAACACCCCTGCAGAGTACTTCTATACAGATGATGATGAAATGGCCTTGAAAGGTGCTTCTGAAAAGGCTGTTTTATTATAGTTTATTTTTGATTACTAATAAGTCAAATCTATCTTTTTAAACACATCACAAATAAAAGCACTACAATATCTAATTTAGAAATTAATAAAAGCTTTAAATAAAAAAGTCACAAATATAAAGCAATATATACAGTGTCAAGATAAACAGAATTTCCAAGTACAGTACATCAAACTAAGCTATTGATATCACACAATGCCTGGAATATATAATTCTAAAAAATACCTGGAGAAGTCACCTGGGTGGCCAAAACAGAAACAAAATAATTGACACACCAGGGCTTTACTCTCTTCACTGTAATTTGTTTTTATATTATATATTTTCATTTATTTTTATTTATAATTGCTTAACGGGTTACAAAATGATTTTTCACGGAGGGAGGATTCGCCAGCCCGGCTGTTTCACTAATCCTCTTAGCCTCTCCTTACTAAAAACAGGCCACATGGCAGAAGTATAAAATGTACTGTATATACAGAACTGTATCTGAAGGACACAGGGGATAAGGCTATACATAAAACTATTGATCCAATGAACCTCCTGACGGGAAAAGCCAAAAGATTTGCTGATGATCTGCATTAACCAACACAGAAAAAAAATAAATCCAACAGAGGACACAAGGCAACCATAGCCTCTTAAAATAATAACAATATAAAAAACCTGATATAATCAATAATTCTTGACAAAAAAAACTATAAGATCTTGTTACTACATCTAGATGCTGAAAAAGCACACACAAAAATAACAACTATCTGTTAATAAAAATAGATACGTAACTATTTGTTACTAGATACTGAAAAGCACAAAATCAGAACTTTACTCCTGTTGTCATGTCTACTTTACAAGTAATGGATATATACGAATATCTACTTAAATTTAGGTACTATCCATGTCCCTATTACATCCAAGTTTCATAAGCTGTATAATTATCCAAATCCTATTTCTGTAAGTCTGTTGTTTGCCATTTTGCGTAGCAACTAGTTCCCATGCAAATGGGCTGGGGAATTAAGGCTGGATGCTATCCTAACACCTCGCCTTGACTGCTACCTCCCAAGATGACTACTTTAACCACAGCGCTACAGCAGTCCCAAATCCTATATCTAATATTATTACTGAACATACTTAAAATGCAAAATTATAAGATGTAACGAAATTATGAATAACAGGATATAAATGTTTGTAATAGGGATATGTTAACCACAGTATCAACGTGAACTAAGCACTTTCATAAGGAAAAAGAAGAATGCAGAGGTACAGAGAAAATACCAATGGTTATAGAGCTACTGACTTGGTACATTTCAACGAAGCTGTTATAGCACCAGTGATCTGGCACAGCTCTTTGGGTGGTATACCCTTTTTGGTGACAACTCTATTGGTAACGAATATTCTATCACAAAGAACATTTTTATATTTTGAAAACTTTCTGTGTGGACAACTTCAAGGGAACATAAAAGATCATATGACTTCAATAATCTAATCTAACCTAACCTATCTTACCATACAAATAGTGTGGTGACAAAGCAGCTGTGCCAAAATATTGGAGCCCAAAGAGTATTACCCAGTTGTTCCGTTCCGTTAAAAGCTCATATTACAGACATTAATATGAAAGCCGAGATGCAACAGGACACAAACATAAGTAACAGAACAATACTTTCCATAGAGTTAAAAAGGAAACTACAATAGTGCAAGATGCAGTCATTAAGAATAATTAGATGGTAGATTATGATGTGGTTACAAAGTTTTTGATACCAAAAATACCAAAAAATAACTAAATAAAAAAAAATGCCAAACAGTTTTTTCTCTTTTTTTCCTCTATTTCTTCATCTATCCTCCTACATCATGGCTACTTAAGGAACATGATTTGCTACATATCAACATCGTACAAGAAATATATTAGAAGCACATTTCAGGAAATATCATTGACAAGTTATAGTACCGTATTTCATATTTAGCTGGTGTCCTATTTTCTTCATTTCTCTTAAACACTTTTGCCATGTTAGTCTCCCAGTATTTTCTTTATCGTCTCCTTCCTCGTTATTTACTTGAAGTACTTCCACAAAGAACTAAATTAATGTGTTCTTTGACTCGGCCATCACCCTTATAAGGGACATTGGAGCCATTGTATATGTATTTATACATGTATGTTAACCTGCTATTTACTGTGGAGTACATAAATAGCCACTGAGGTACAATGAATGAGTGTGCTCTGATTCAGCCATCCCCCTTACAAGGGGGATTGCAGACATTGCATACATATATCCTCAAAAACAATTCTGTCGCATGTTGATTTATTTTAAAAGGGACGGAGAAATTAACAGAATGCACATTCTGCTTTCAGTTCATGAATCTAGGATAACTGCCTTACATGGCAACTGCCCCCACAAGACAATTTGCCCTAATAGGACAACTACCCTGGATATTTGCTTTTATTCCAATTCATATATCTGAAATAAAAATCGTCTACACGGCAAACTCTAACCTAACCTCAGTCCTATGATTAGAGAATTCTCCAGATGTCAAGGGCAATATTTGGTGGCAGTTGCATAGGAGCAATTGTTCAGGGGGCAGTTCTCTTGATACCTTAGTAAACATTTGTAGCACATAGCTATAACAAGCAGCAATACATATGCTGAAGCAAGTCTAAGAAAGCGCTGGTAAAAGCCATATCTGCTGTTTTAGGACAACAAACAACACATACTATACAAACTAATTTTTCTCCTGCTATGAGTTTAGAAAAATAATATAAACAGTAACAAACATTTGGAAATATGCGTACTATTTTCAACTAACCACCTTTAGTTAAACGTCTAAGATTATTGAAGGAAATCTAAGTTCTATGTCTAAAAGAACTAATTAAAATTTTTAACTCCTTACATATTTAGAAACTAATGCATTATTCCACGCTATATTTTATTCCAGAAAATCCTTGCTCAATTTTCCTGTAGATGATCCAATCAGGGGTGCGGGGGAATTGTAGCAACCCTTTATCTCCAAAGAGTTGCATGTGTGTGCTTTGACTCAGAATGTGCCTTACAAGGGAAATAGCAGCCACTGGATGCGAGTATATTTAATTTCAAAATAAACAATGACCTCCAAGAGCAATTTCATATTGTTCACTTGCAATAATTATTTACATTATATTGAATTTTTTTTTATTGATATGGTATATTTTAATAGTTTTTATGTTCACTGCAAAGTTATTTGCTCTAAAAAAATAATTTGTTTTCTTAAAGTAACTTGATCTTCATTTTCAAGTCAACTGATTTGATCTCTTTGGCTTCTGTTCATTTGCTTCAAAAGATAATGGTCCGTTTTGTGTCACCATTTGTCCCCTTTCAAATGCGAGTGGACACATGTTGAATTAGGAGATTAAGGCAGGATAACCTTCCTAACAACCAGCAGTGGGAGTGAATTCATGCACCCAACCACTAAGTTGCCCGGCCTATTTGGAATAGCATATTCTTATAAAGGATGTTTGTTCTCTACTACTTTCAAAAATATTTTGCTCTCTTTAAACACAAAGCAACCTATTTTTTTCTCAAATTAGTCTCTTCACTTCCTCTATACTAATATAAAAAAGAATTAGCGCCATGCTTTCCTCTAAATCCAATGGTTATATCTTATACGTATCAAGTCTCTAACCATTTTGAGTGTCACAATAAGACCCCATTCAACTAGGGGTAGGTAAAGACAAGATGGAGCTGGGGGATATATCAAGGAATATAAAATTCATAAAAGCTGGCCAAATAATAAAAATAAATGCATAATCTCTTTTGCATTGAGTCAATATCATCCTAACCCACCGAGCAACGTAATGGAAGATACTAATTCCATTTTCACTTGAATAATTTCAAGTTAACAGAAGTCATGAATATTAGTAACGAAAAAGGATGAATGTATTTTCAAGAGATTTGAGTCATACTACGCAAGCAATAAAGACAAACGTTAGAATAGTAACCTACAATATATGTCACTATTAGTCCCCATTATGGGGGTGGACACTGTGTGGCTGAGGACTTAGGGATGGATACCTTTTCTAGCTCCCCACGGTGGGCTAAATTGGGGGACTGGCGACTCCCGAGCTGAGTATGCTAAATATTTGGCTACCATAGTCCCCAAAGATAATACTTGGAATAACATCAGTAAACTTGCTAATTCATTTTTTATCCTCACAGAGCAATGACTGTGAATGGCTGGTTGATATTGCATTGTATTTAATGACAGACCTCTGTATAAACTGCAAAAACATACAGACAACTGTACAGACATAAGCAGCAACCTTTAATTTTACAGAATAAAAAAGAGAGGAGATAAAATTGAATGGAAGCTGAACGTATATATATAATATCACAAACAAGCATTGAGGGTTACTCATGACTATATATTTGATTACAGTATGTAATCATTACATGGGGAATTCCGGCCACTGTATATGTATGTATGTAATTATTGGACTCTAGCCACACTCAAAGAAAGAATTAAGATAAAAATATTCCTAATGATTTGTAAAATTCTTATCAGTCATACAGGATTGAATGAGGAGCTCATGAAAGTGTTGAAGACTAGATCCTTGCATAAAATGTAAAAATTAAAGCTCTAGTTTCCCTGCCCACCTTAAAGAGGGCTTAGTGTCAGTCATGATATCATATCAAGCAAGCGTGAATATCATATAGTACTAAGTGGGGGTGAACCAGCTGTTGCTGTAGGGCCTCAGGGAAGAAGATCCTTGCCTATATACCCTGTGGATGACACAATCAGGGTGATAGGGGGAACTGTGGCAACCCTTTACACCAAGGGAGCTGAGAGGAGTGTGTCAGCCACGTTTGAATTCTGGTGAATGTGTACTTTGTTTCGGCCACCACCCTTTCAAAGGGGGTTGTGGCCATTGTATATGTAAGGGTATTAATTCATCAAACACCTTACAAGCCTGTACTTCAAGGGTTCTCAGAGGATGGTCCTTACAAACCTATCTAAAGTTTGAACGACTGGCAACACAGGTCAATAAATCCAATGCCCTATTCTCTTGCCGTCCATCCTGTCTAAACATCCAACACAGCTACTTTATCTCTATGCCATTCTCTGTAATTAACTTTACCTAGTTTCACATATCTATATCTCTCATTCCTCACCTTATGACACCATCAGACCTTAAAAATTCTACTAAGGCACTATTTTTGTCATCCTCATTTACACTTCATAATTTGCTCTCAGGCATTAATGCGGGAACAACAACTTCCAATAACTCCCGCATGCATTCCAATCTCTGTCTGGATGTATATCGATTTTTTTTTTTTTTTTTTTACCGTACACAATGATCCCTATATCTCGATCTATCTACCTGTACTATGATACATCCTCATTCCCTGACTGCAATCTACCTTTAATTCAACTCCCAATTATCTGAAAATGTTGATCTCCCCAAATAGGTTATGAATTGCAATAAATGTTAAAGAACTTTTATCTAAAGGTCTTGCCATCCACAATTAGTAACTGCAAATACTTGGTGAGATAGACGAGACTGAGACGGTCTGGGAATGTGCTGAATAGCGATGATGAATACGTTGGGAGAAGGATGCTTGAAAGAAAGAGGTGGAAAAAATAGGAGGTTTATGGATGCGGTGAGGGAAGCCATGAGTATGTGTGGTGTAACAGAGGAGGACATAAAGAAAGGGGCAATATGGAGACAAATGATTCACTGTGGCGACCCCTGATGGAAGTTGTTAAAAGGACTGATTGCTTGATCTATCATATATAAGAGTTATTGTGACTAAACGATTATGCTCATAGCTATGAGAGTGTATTAATCAGCATCACGTTTAGTACAGGCTGAGGCTACCCGGCGGAGTGCTGACTCTGGTGACAGAAGACTACATAAAAAAGATAAATAAATTACATATCTGTTTACAGAAGGACACTACAAGAGATTAGTTACACAATAAAACAGTGAATTGGACTAGAATTATCCATCACTAACATACAATCAGCTTGAAACTAATCCCGAAGTCCTCAGTAAGTTGCCTTGTGACAAGAAATCAATATTCCAGTAGTTAAGATAGGGTTTGCCAGATTCTTATTCCCCTATCTCTAATTGTCAACACTTGTGACAGGGGAAACAAACGTGATATTTCCTTTCCCCTTTCACCACAGCCCTAAAATCTAGTTCAATATTTTCAAATAACTTTAATGAAAAAAATATAAATGTTTATACACTTCTTTTTTACATATGATGCTACATACTAAAGCAGCTAGTAGGGTTGCAAAGTAACAATGCAATTGCGGCAGAATTTATTGTGCCCTGGATAACTAACTTTTTTATCTAGTGTTTGTAGCAAGAAAATAAAATTCAAGGTTGGACTAGTTCCTCCTTAATCCCCTTGCTAACTCAAGTTTCAGTAGATATTTAATGCATGTTTAACAAATTTCATATTAAAAAGGTAAATATTTTCTTTTCAAATACAAACAAATTCAAGTAAAATATGTCAAATTCAAGACAAAATATTATTCCTATTATAAACAATACACTGATCTCATATTGATGAATATGACCCTGACTACATTGCTAAGGAATGAAGACATGGGTGCTAAAATTCAATGATCATTAAGTGACGAAACTTTGTCTGCTTCAAAAGGCTATATCATATAGCTTTTTCAATTATTATAACACTTTAATGTGAATATTACCAAACAGTATAATTTCCATGTTCGAGAATCCATTGTAAAGTTTAGAAATCAATAAGTAGAAAATACCAAATTTGCCATACTGAAAGCAACCACATATAATCCCAATTTGCTATCAAACGTTGGTTATTGGCACTACTGAGGATGGCATTTCTACACACAGTACACAGTTAATACCCTGCTATAATGATGGCAACAAAGGGCAATGCGTATGGAAAATAAAAAGTAAGAAATACATGTTTCTTATTCCAGCTATTCTGATAGTCACAAACAATTTAGGCAAGAAAGCAAGTCTAGTCACAAACTATCGAGAATAGATTTCTACTCACAAGTAAAAGGCCATACCATAAAGTTTCATGAAAAATTCTATTGAATAACTAGCCTCTTCCAAGTGCAACGACATGCATATAAAATCCCAAGCCTTAAAACTGTTATGTCAGTGGTTTAAACTGAAACAGAAGGTTCAATACACAATAACTTACCTTTAATGTGCATATTGAACACTTGATTTAATAACTGGGATGGGTGGGAGTGGGAGAGTTGCCACTAAATCCATTACATGAAGCAGTAGGCATAAACCAGCTGCAGATGTCAAGCCTCACAGCAAACAAATCTGCTCATTTACCCTGTGAATGACCCCAACAGGGTGGTGGGAGGAGGAATAGTGACAGCCCTTTATCCCCAAGGAGCTGAGAGGAGTGATGAAGCTATTTTAATTTCTGGTGAATGTGTGAGCTTGACTCGGTAACCCCCCTTACAAGAGGGATAGAGGCCATTGTGTAAGTGTGTGTACTTAGATGGTGTGCAGATACTGCCTCAAGTTTAACCAAACTGTGTAACTAGAGCAAAACACAATAGAGGTATAACAAAAACCACAAAAAAGCAAACAAAAGATTGTTCATATTTGGACTCTTTATGAAACCCATGATTTAAAATGATAATAATATTAATAATGATAACAATGATGATAATATTAATAATGATAATATGATGATAATGACAATAACAATAAGCTATATACTGTATATATCTCTAAGTAGATGACCTTAAAGAAAAAAAAGCTATAGCAAACAGCAGTATTTTTTCTTTTCAGTTTACTGTACGGAATTTCTACACTCGACAATTTCCACTTTGAACTACCAAAATATTATTTCGCAGTTACAATCACGATTATACAATAAACTGAGGAAACTGGCTTAGGCCTACAGACAATGGCTTTTCCAGCCAATCTGACATTTTTAAAATCTTGCATATATTGTTCATTGTTTTTAAAACAAAGTGATGATGAATTTACTCTAGAGCGAGGCTTTTACGTACAAATTCCCAGCTTCCTTTACTACCAAAATTCTCTCTATCAATGCCAAAATTTGCGGATCTTGTAAACAGGAGGAACCCTAGGGTTATTCATATTTACAAGGCAAATTACCTAACCTAACCATCTATGGGATTTTTTAAAGTCACATAGGCTTTCTGGGTGTTACTTATCTTTACAGGTCCCAAATTTCTTTCATCTACACGATTACAGAAAAACAAAAGTTGGTAAAGAATGCATAAGCACTGATATATATAGACACCGCCATCCATTTAGTTTACTGAATCATGTCCTCTTGCAAGCGCAGCTTGGTTGGGCTGATATTAATTTGTTAAGTTGCGGAACTTGCTAAATTATGCATACACTTGGATAGGCTACATTTACAAAATAGACGGCATTTGCTATACAAATACTTAAATTCTCAATATTTGGTAAATGATATATACTTTTGTAAAGAAAAAAAATAGGCTGCAGTTACAAAACATATACCTAAATTATTTCCTAATATGCACAACATTGTTTTCAAAAATTGCTACGCCCATGTCAAAAATGACACATGCTCCTCGAGCTCTCTTTAGCACCCTAAAACTCTGTCAGATATTATATTTAAGCAAACTTTGAGTAAGTGTTTGTAGCCCATTTCTATTAACTTGTGATATCTGCAAATCCTTTTTTCATTTCTTTTTTTCAGAGGGATTTTCAATACTCCACTTCTAACTCTGTTGGGAAGGTAATACAGCAAGGTTTCTCTTTATATCAAGTTATAAATTTTATCTTGTTTTTCTCTTTCCTCAAGTTACAATTATGTAAAAGTGCTATTTAGGACAACTTAGACATTATACAAGCATTGAAACCATACTTAAATATTTTGCAAAAAATTTCTTTATAAGATTAATTTTGTTGTCAATCTATCATTTGTCCTGGTTAGGCAGTAGATTACCAATGTTACCTTAATAAACATACATGGTTAACGATGGCCGGGCTCAAACTCACAGAAATGGGTTATATGAGGTTCCACTCGAAGGCATCTGTTGGGTTGCCTGTAATAAAAAAAAAAAGTTTAAGGTCAGACTGTGGCATCCAGGCATGGCACTCAGCCATTACAGAAGCAGCTCAAGGGGAGGCCTGATTCAAATATTCCTGCCATGAAGCACAAATTGATCCCACCTAAATAATTTCAAAGTCCCACCAGTGATATGTTTTCCTAAATGCTTTCAAGTTGCAGTGTCCAATGAGAGCAATTTTCTTTGCCCGTCATGGTATCACACTCATGAAAAAATAAAATTAAGGTAAAACAATACTTATATTGTGCCAGTAAATATAATAATAATTTCTTGTGATGAGGGACAAGAAATTCCAAAATTCTACATTCACAGACATGTGTGCCATGTCAAATGCCTAAAAGGGATATCCAAACAGATGGGGGATATAAATATGACATTATTTCATTTCCTACATGCAGACGAAGCAAATAAATAAGGCAAATAAAAAAAAAGACAATAGAAACAGAATGTTTGTTTATTTGCGAGGTCAGTAAGGGCATACACTCAGGGTAACGATTACATCTGCCAAAACAAGTCCTTCGTAAGAGGACAACCATCCTAGCCCTTAGTAGAAAAGGGAGCTTGTGACGTAAAACCGAATCCATGTGTCAATATAAACCCCAATTTGAATGGGGGTAGACACAAACAAACTGGAGCTGGGGCATTAAGACTGAAAGCTTTTCCTACTACCTCGCAGTGGGCTTGAACATGGAGTTGTCAATTCCAGAGTCAAGTGCACTAACCTCTGCACTACTGCGTGCAAATGAGGATGGATATAGATTGGACGCCTTTCCTAATGTCCCACAGCAGGCTCAAACACACAGTTGTCACTTCCTGAGCAGAATGCTCTAACCACTGACCTACCTCAGTCCCCACAATGAAAAGTAATATACAGTCTTAAACGTATCATGAAAGTGAAGATAAACAATATAAAATTTCACATAATATGCTATAGCCCCTTTAGCTGGCAGGGTGTACACAGCTGTAGCAAAATACCCAAGCTAGTAGGGTATCAATATATGCCCCCTCTGTAAAATCATTCACAGCTTAAAAAAAAAAAAAAAAAAAAAAAAAAAAAAAAAAAAAATCAGGACAGGGGACATGCCAAATCACTCTCCTCTATTAACTCTTTTTTTATTTTTATGATTGTGACACCAGGACGGGCCAAAAAAAAAATAAAATCTACCCTCAGTGGGCCTGGGCACGATGAAAACATTAAGAGAAACAGAGATGGGGAGTATTGTGACTTGTCAGATGTGAAGGGATAATAAGAAATTTAATAAATATCTAAGAATATTCGGTGTTGATGTAGGCATAGAAAGAGAACCGTAACTGAAGGAAGATTTAACATTGAACTGTCCTGAACAGTCTTATTTAAGTCCACAAGATCCTTCAGCTGTAGTATTGCAACAGGCAGTTGGTGCAATGGGCCAACCTACTACAATAATTGTAATTACCTAATTATATCAGTATGTATATATAAATGTAAGCGTTCGTATGCATGTATATATGAATGCATGTATATATGTACTTATGCATGCATGTATGTATGTGTGCATCTGTATGTACGTTGGATTTTAATATAAAAAGGAAGGGGCTGCGAAGGTCAGTGGTACAGAGCGTAAGTTGGGAAGTATGAAGCTCAACTAACACAGGTTCGATCCTGCTGTGGGGAATAAGGGTGGGTATCAAGCCTTAATCCCCTTTTATAGTCCTAAGTCCTCCCCCATACAAATGAAGACTAATTATGACACGTAATATGGTTAAGTGTGGCATCTTTAGAAAAATGGCTAGACAAACATCGGGATGACCAACACATTATATATAATTTTGAGGAAAAGTCTGTGACCACCCCAGCCCGCCAACATATCAGTTTAAGCATTGATGAAGCTGTAAATCTGGACTTAGAGGCCCAACAGGTCTGCCTCCAGTACCACCATAAGGTTTCAAAAGGTAAGGTAAAAATGTAAAAAACAATATAAAGAACAATGCAGAATTATTCTCCTTTAAAATAGATAGCAAATTATATATATATATATATATATATATATATATATATATATATATATATATATATATATATATATATATATATATATATATATATATATATATATATATATATATATATATATATATATATATATATATATATATATATATATATATATATATATATATATATACAGTGTTCCCCCGGTTATTCGTGTTTCTTGGTTCGCGTTCTCACTGTAGCGTTGTTGTTGTGTGTGTATATATATATATATATATATATATATATATATATATATATATATATATATATATATATATATATATATATATATATATATATATATATATATATATATATATAAGATTATTGTGACACCAGGATGGGCCAAGAAATGATAAAATAAAGCAGACTTTATCAGGTTGTAAAGAGAAACGGAGATGGAGAGTGTAATGACCTGTCAGATGTGAAGGGATTATAAAAGATGTGTAATGAATATCCAGCTCTCTGCTGGGTTTTAATATACCTCTGCATTACTTTCATGATGTCTATTCCAATAATTCTGCTTAGATCTTATTATTATTATTATTATTATTATTATTATTATTATCATCACTGGCAACAATAATTTTCCTTTGATGATGATTATGGAGATTATCATCATCATCATCATTATTATTATTAAGGGCTCATCATTGTTTATACATCTGTTGGTTTATTTACTTTTAATAACTGTGTAAAGTGCCCCTCCCTAGTTGGCTGGGACAAAGAGAGTGTGGGGGGTTGGGTAGAATAGAATGTTAGAGAGAGAGAGAGAGAGAGAGAGAGAGAGAGAGAGAGAGAGAGAGAGAGAGAGAGAGAGAGAGAGAGAGAGAGAGAGAGAGAGAGAGAGAGAGAGAGAGAGAGAGAGAGAGAGAGAGAGAGAGAGAGAGAGAGAGAGAGAGAGAGAGAGAGAGAGAGAGAGAGAGAGAGAGAGAGAGAGAGAGAGAGAGAGAGAGAGAGAGAGAGAGAGAGAGAGAGAGAGAGAGAGAGAGAGAGAGAGAGAGAGAGAGAGAGAGAGGAGAGAGAGAGAGAGAGAGAGGAAGAGAGAGAGAGAGAGAGAGAGAGAGAGAGAGAGAGAGAGAGAGAGAGAGAGAGAGAGAGAGAGAGAGAGAGAGAGAGAGAGAGAGAGAGAGAGAGAGAGAGAGAGAGAGAGAGAGAGAGAGAGAGAGAGAGAGAGAGAGAGAGAGAGAGAGAGAGAGAGAGAGAGAATCTTTAAGTAACTCTTGTTCATTCAACAAAACTACATTATTTATAGTAAAAAATAATGGTTATATTACGAATTCGTAGTAATAATGATGATGATGATAATAATAATAATAATAATAATAATAATAATAATAATCTCCCCAATCATCATCAAAGGAAAATCATTGTTGCCAATAATAATAATAATAATAATAATATCTAAGGAGAAGTTTTAGAATAGATATCATGAAGGTAATGCAGAGGTATAGTAACCACATGAGAGAGCTGGATATTCATTACACATCTTTTATAATCCCTTCACATCTGACAGGTCATTATATTCTCCATCTCTGTTTCTCTTTACAGCCTGATAAAGGCCGTTTTATTTTATAATTTTTGGCCTGCCCTGGTGTCATAATCATCTTTAAATTTTTTTTATTTATTTTATTTTTTTTTTAAAGGCTGATCCTACTTCGCTATTTTCCTGGTTTGCGCCGGGTCCCCGGAACCGAACTACTGTGATAAGGGAAAGAACACTGTATTATATATATATATATATATATATATATATATATATATATATATATATATATATATATATATATATATATATATATATATAATATATTATATATATATACAAGGAGTCCTCATATAACGTCAGGGTTCCTTTCCTGAATGGTGGCTTAAGTCGAAAGTCAACGTAAGTCGGGATTCACTTAGATTCGAACCTGGGTCCCCTAAAATTTTTTTTTTTTTTTTTTTTTTTTAGGGGGACCTATGTTTCTAATGGTTCTTAAAAATTACTAAAACTAATCTTAATACTATTCCTAAACTTTAATATTAACATAATATACAAGTATTGTACAGTATACATGTCCTGTACAGTATAATAAAACAACACATACATAAAAATATCTGTACTATATTTTTTTTTTTTTTTTTTAAGTGTGACACCGGGATAGGCAGATACTGCCCTCATCAACAAAGGCCCGGGCACCAGAAAATACCAAGATGAAGGAAAAGAAAAAGTTAAGGGCAAGGCAGAGATGAGGTAATGTCACACAAAGGAAAACGACAGACAGAAAAAAACAGTCAAAGTAAAGAGGACCCAGAGATATGGAGGACTAGGCCCTGAGATGATGATAGATCTGCTTTTTGAAGGATGAAAGGTCATAAGAATTAGGAAAGACAGAAGGAGGAAGAGAGTTCCAGAGTCTGGAGGTAGATGGGAAGAAGCAGTCGCTGCACCGACCAATCCGCGAGCTACAAATCTCCACACAGTACCTGTGAGATGAGGCCGCTTGGCGAGTGTTACGCGGCCTCGGCAGTGGAGGAGGGATGCAACTCGCCAACTCATCAGAGCAGCGATGGAAGTAGTAGCGATAGAAAAGCGAAAGGGAAGATACCTTACGGCGAAGAGAGAGAGAATCCAGGTTAGAAGTAAGAGAAGGATCATTAATGAGTCTGACTGCCTTAGATTCCACCCTATCAAGAAGATAAGTAAAGGAAGAAGCACCCCAGATGTGTGAGCAGTATTCTAAGCAGGGGCGGATAAGACCTTTGTAAATTTTAAGTAACTGCAATGAGGAAAAGTAATAACGAAAACGAAACAAAACCCCCAATTTTTTGGATGAAGATTTAGAAGAAGTTAGAGGCTATATGGATTCCTAATATATTGATAGAGTTAAGAGGGTAAGTTTCATTAGTTTCGAAGACAATAGGGTTATCAGGAGGAGAAGAAGATAAAGAGATAGCCAGAAACTGTGTCTTGGAGGCATTGAATTTAGCTAAATTTTGAGTGCCCCATTCAGATACTCTCTGCAAATCGGAGTTACGAGTAGAAGAAAGAGTGATACGAGATTGATTACGAGTAACAGATGAAGGTTGTGAAGAAAAGGCAGAGGAAAAGTGAAGGGTAGAATCATCGGCAAAGGCATGAAGAAGAGAGGAAGATGGGGACTGTAGAAGATCATTGATGAAGAGAAGGAAGAGAGTAGGGAAAGAACAGAGCCCTGTGGAACACCACTGGACACAGAGAAAGGGCTAGATGTCGCGCCATCAACAACTACAGATATAGAACGGTCAGTGAGAAAACTGGAAATCAGAGAACAGAAAGAAGGGGTAAAGCCGTAGGCAGGGAGTTTGGCCAACAGAGCCTTGTGGCAGACTCTGTCAAAAGCCTTAGAGATATCAAGGGCGACGACAAAGGATTCCCCATAGTTCCTCAGAGAAGATGACCATACACGAGTAAGATAGGACAGGAGATCACCAGTGGACCTTGCCTTGCGGAAGCCGTACTGGTGATCGGAGATAAGTGAGTTAGATTCAAGGCGTTTCAAGAAGTGAGCATTGAGCAAAGTTTCGAAAACTTTAGCAATAGAGGAGGTTAGAGCAATAGGTCAGTAGTTAGAAGGAATAGAGCGGTCACCCTTCTTAGGAACAGGTTGAACTAGAGCATGCTTCCAAGATGAAGGATAGATACTGGTTGACAGAATGAGGCGAAAAAGACGGCAAAGCACGGGAGCCAGTTCATCTGCAAACTCCTTAAGGAACCTTGCAGGGATACCATCGGGACCAGATGCCTTGTTTGTCTTTAGTGAGCGAAGAACCTTATGAACTTTGCGTGAAGAAAGGATAAGGGAGGGCACAGGGTTAGAAAGGGGAAAAGACTGAGGAACAGGTGCGCTGGAATCGTTGATAGAAGAGTTGGCAGAAAAATGAGAGCCAAAGAGAGTGGCTTTGTCAGTGGGAGAGCAAGCTATAGAACCATCAGAACGAATGAGAGGGGGAAAGCTTGAGTTACAGAGTTTTTGGAGAGGTTTTTGGCTAAGGACCAGAAGCATTTGTCAGTGGGAGAGGAGTTAAGGTCATCAACTTTCCTTCTTATAAAGGAAGCCTTAGACCTTCGAATCTGAGCTGTACAGCGATTCCTAGCTATAATAAAAGCAGAGCGATTTAAATCGGAAGGAGCGGCTTGGTAAGATCGGTGAGCCTGATTCCTAGCCTGGATAGCCATGGAGCAGGCACGGTCAAACCAAGGTTTAGGGGGAGAGAAAGTTTTTGTAGAAGAGGGGATGTACGCCTCCATTCCCGCGGTCATGATCTCGGCAACTTTTACAGCTACACGATCAGGGTTGCGGGACCGAAAGCAGTAGTCATCCCATGGAAAGTCAAAGAGAAAGTTACGCAAATTTTCATATTGAGTTTGCTTGAAGTGCCAAAGGCGGCGTTGAGTAGGAGGGATTGGTGGTGGGGGAGCGAAAATGGAAGAGACAGAGATCATGGAGTGGTCAGATTTACCAAGAGGGGAAAGCACGGAATAAGAGTAGTTAGAAGGGTTAGAAGTAAAAAAAAGGTCAAGAATGTTAGCAGCTTGTTCGTGACGATCAGGAACACGAGTAGGATGTTTAATAATTTGCTCCAGATCATGAGTAATAGAGAAAGCAAGAGCCTCGCTTCCTCCCACATCAGTGTGAGAAGAATGAAGCCACTATAGTACTTGTACTGTGTTACTGTATAGTACAAATCTGTAAATAGTACCTGTACAGTATACTGTACTCATGTGGTGTGTTTACATAGGTAGGGAGAGGCTTGCTTATAAGGAAAAAGCTTGCTATGTCAGCTGCTGACGAGACAGGGGCAGGCAGGTGAGTCTAGAAGAGCAAAAGAACAATCAATACATAATCTATAGAAAAAACTATACAATATAAACACACTTATAAACATAAAAAATATTACACTAGTATCTCATTTTTATCAATGGATTTATTATTTTTTTTATATATATACAGTTGGTTATATTGAAAAATTATATTGAATTTAAAAAAATACAGATCAATAGTTTATATTTTTATCCAATTCTGGTTTTTTAAATATTGGTGCCACATCTGCCAATTTCCACTCCTTGAGTACCAATCCTAATTTTATTAAATTATAGAATAGTGCAGTTTGTGGACAACTAAGCTCTGCCTTGCACTTCTTTAATACTCTAGCATATATTTCACTAGGTCCCACAGATTTATGAGCCTTTAATATATCTATTTCTTTTATTATATCCTCCCTCGTAATATTCATTGTACTAAGTATATTATCGGGACGGTCTGTGTATATGTAATCTACCTCTGGAATATATTCCAAGTTTTGACTGGTAAATACAGATAAGAAATATTTATTTAAACATGTACACATTTGTTTATAATCATCTGTGAAAGGACCGTTGGCTACTTCAAGTGGTCCAACTTTTAACCCCTCAAGGACCACCAGGATGGAAGGGTAAGGGAAACTACACAAAAACAAATTTACGAATACATAAATATGAAAAATAAATGGATGAAAAAAAATACATATATCTTTTTAGCAGCCTTTGTCATAAACATGAAACGACGTAACTCAAAACAATGTTATATGACTCCCTGTAAGTGTGTGTGTATATATATATATATATATATATATATATATATATATATATATATATATATATATATATATATATATATATATATATATATATATATATATATATATATATATATATATATATATATATATATATATATATATATATATATATATATATATATATAACCAAATAAGCACATAACCATATGTGAAAACATGAATAATTTTTTCCCCAACTGGGACTTGAACTTGGGACTTATAATTACTAAGCCAAGGCACTACCAACTACATCACAGAAGGTTAAAGGGAAGGAAACCTTACAGCATATATCTGCTATAGTAGGAATGAATGCACTCTATCTGACTGCCACTATGTTCATATTACAGTTTGCCCAATCTCAATCGTGGTTTCGTTACTGCATTTAATTCAACTCCCAATCTTATTCGGGACCAACAATAACCAAATAAGCACATTACCATATGTGAAAATATGAATCATTTTTACCCCGACCGGGACTTGCACCTGGGACTCATAATTACTAAGCCAAGGTACTACCTACTACACCACAGAAGGTTAAAGGGATACACACCTTACAGCATAGTAATTAGAAGTCCAGGTTCAAGTCCCAGTCAGGGTAAAAATACTTTATGTTTTCACATATGGTAATGTGCTTATTTGGTTACTGTTGTTCCGAATGAAATTGGGAGTTGAATTAAATGTGTTCATTCCTACTAGAGCAGATATAAGCTGTAAGGTTTGTTTCCCTTTAACCTTCTGTGGTGTAGTTGGTAGCGCCTTGGTTAATAATCAAAAGTCCCAGGTTCAAGTCCCAGTCGGGGTAAAAATTATTCATATATATATATATATATATATATATATATATATATATATATATATATATATATATATATATATATATATATATATATATATATATATATATATATATATATATATATCGACCTACAAACACAACTTTCAAACATATTATGAATCGACCTGCGAACAATCCTCAAGGTATGAATGCACATGCACATCCGCCCAGGTGACCATGTCTTAGCTCTCAGTTCTGCATTGGTGCCAGCACTGTGAAGATCGCTCGTTGTTCTTTCGTTGTAGATTCCAGATTTTTTAGCTTTTTACTTTAAATTAGCCCTCATTATGGCTCCTAAGAAAGTGAAAAGTGTCAGTGATAATGACGTTAAAAAGCCTAAACGTATTACTGTGGAAACGAAAAATGAAATAACAGCTAAACATGAGAACGGTGTTTGTGTTTCTGATCTCGTCACACTGTATGACATGGCAATGTTGACCATTTGTACTATTTTAAAGAATAAAAGAGGCCTCAAAGGCAACTAACGTGGCTAAAGGAGTGACTATTTTAACGAAGCATGTCTCACGTGAAGAAAGAGGTAGAAAAATTATTGTTAGTTTGGATAATGAAAAAGAACTTGCTGGAGATAGTGTTAGCAAGGCAATAATATGTATGAAGGCTCTACAATTACACCATGATTTAGAAGCGAAAAATCCAAGTACTAGTAGTGCTATAATTGAAGAACTTAAAGCAAGTAGAGGCTGGTTTGAAAAATTTTGCAGACGAATTGGAATTCATAGTGTTGTTAGGCATGGAGAGGAGGCTAGTTCAGACCAAAAGGCAGCGGATGCCTATGTGCTAGAATTCGCTAAATTTATCGAAAATGAAGGTTATGGCTTGCAGCTAGTTTTTAACTAGGATGAAACAAGATTGTTATGGAAAAAAAAATGCCTAAAAAGACCTTCATTACCCAAGAGAAGTCACTGCCTGACCACAAACCAATGAAGGACAGGATTACACTTTTGTTGTGTGCTAGTGCAAGTAGGGATTGCAAGATTAAGTCTCTTTTAGTCTACCACTCTGAAAATCTGCAAGTTTTTAAGTGCAATAATGTGTTGAGAGCTAGATTTCTGGTAATTTAGAGGTCGAACAGCAAGGCTTGGGTAACACATATCCTTTTTATAGAATGGTTGACTGAAGTTTCTGTGCCAGTTATCAAGAAATATCTTGATGGAAACGGTTTGCCCCTTAAATGTCTCCTGGTAATGGACATCGATCCTGCCCATCCTCCAGGTTTGGAAGAAGACCTTGATATTGAATACGACTTCATTAAAGTCAAATTCCTGCCTCCAAACTCCACTCCTCTCCTCCAGCCCATGGACCAGCAAGTCATTTCTAATTTTAAGTAACTGTATCAGAAGGGTCTTTTTTCCAGGTGTTTCCAGGTCACCAACAACACAGATTTGACCCTGTGTGAATTCTGGAAAGACTACTTCAATATCCTGCACTGCATAAGCCTCACTTACAAGGCATGGAAGCAGATCTCTTACTGAACATTGCAGTCCGCCTGTAGGAAACTTTGGCCAAGTTGTGTGGCAGATAGAGACTTTGAGGGTTTCAAGCAGGAGACAGCTGTCAATACAGTGAATGAAATTGTGGCCACGGGCAAAAGGTTGGGCTTGAAGGTAAACAAGGAGGATGTGGACGAGCTGGTGGAGGGATATAAACAAGAACTTAAAATTAAAGAACTGATAGTTGCGACATGAACAGGTGAAGACTATCCAAGAGGAGCAATCAGTGTAGGATAAGGGTGAGAGGGTAAAGGTTTGTGTGATAAGTTAAAAAGAAACTTTTAGTGAGTGGAGCGATGTGCAGGTTTTCATTCAGTCATCACCCGGACAAAACAATAACCAACAGAGCAGTAAACATTTTAAATGACAATGTGATGTCCCATTTCAAAAAAATTTATCAACAAAGAAAAAGACAAATTTCTCTGGATCGTTTTCTTGTACCAAAACCAGCCAGAGAACTACCTTGCAAGAGAGAACAAAGAGAGAAAACACCAAAATTGCCGGTAAAGTTGCCTGACATATTTATGGGATGGGACTCTCCTTCTCATCCTCCTCCTACACAAGTGCCAGCAACTATCAACCACAAAAGTAAATACCATGTTTTATTTCAGTACAGTGGAATTTTGTACAGTAGTGTTCTATAATTAAGGTTATTTCTAATTCCATTCTAAATTTTTGTCATATATAAATCCATAAAAAAATTAATAAGGTATGTTTCAGGAGATGGTGAACAGATTGATTTGCTTTATTAGGATTTTTCAATGGGAAAAATAGTTTCCAGTTACGAACATTTTGACATGCAAATGGGGTTTAGGAACTGTTCTGCCAACTCTTCTATAAATGATTCCAGCGCACCTGTCCCTCAATCTTTACCCCTCTCTAACCCTATGCCCTCCCTTATCCTTTCTTCACTCAAAGTTCATAAGGTTCTTCGCTCGCTAAAGACAAACAAGGCATCTGGTCCAGATGGTATCCCTGCAAGGTTCCTTAAGGTGTTTGCAGATGAACTGGCTCCCGTGCTTTGTTGTCTTTTTCGTCTCATTCTGTCAACCAGTATCTATCCTTCATCTTGGAAGCATGCTCTAGTTCAACCTGTTCCTAAGAAGGGTGACCACTCTATTCATTCAAACTACCGACCTACTTTCCTAACCTCCTCTATTGCTAAAGTTTTTGAAACTTTGCTCAATGCTCACTTCTTGAAATGCCTTGAATCTATCTCGCTTATCTCCGATCACCAGTATGGCTTCCGCAAGGCAAGATCCACTGGTGTTGACCTCCTCTCCTATCTTACTCATGTATGGTCATCTCTGAGGAACTATGGGGAATACTTTGACATCGCCCTTGATATCTCTAAGGCTTTTGACAGAGTCTAGCACAAGGCTCTGTTGGCCAAACTCCCTGCCCATGGCTTTACCCCTTCTTTCTGTTCTCTGGTTTCCAGTTTTCTTTCTGACAGTTTTATATATGTAGTTGTTGATTGTGTGATATCTAGCCCTTTTTCTGTTACCAGTGGTGTTCCACAGGGCTCTGTTCTTTCACCTACTCTGTTCCTTCTCATCTTCAATGATCTTCTACAATCCCCATCTTCTTCATGCCTTTGCTGATAATTCTACCCTTCACTTTTCCTCTGCCTTTTCTTCACAACCATCATCTGCTACTCGTAATCAGTCTTGTATCTCTCTTTCTTCTACTTTCAACTCCGATTTGCAGAGGGTATCTGAGTGGGTCATTCAAAATTTAGTTAAATTCAATGCCTCCAAGACACATTTTCTGGCTACCTCTTTATCTTCTTCTCCTCCTGATAACCCTATTGTCTTCAAAACTAACGAAACTTACCCTCTTAATTCTATCAACATATTAGGAATTCATATAGCCTCTAACTCGTCTTGAAGGAATCACATAATCCAAATTTCAAAATCTTTATCCAAAAAATTGGGAGCTTTGATTTGCTTTCGTCATTACTATTCCTCTTTACAGTTACTTAAAATCTATAAAGGTCTTATCCGTCCCTGCTTACAATACTGCTCACACATCTGAAGTGTTTCTTCCTATACTTACTTCGTTGATAGGGTTGAATCTAAGGCAGTCAGACTCATTAATGCTCCTTCTCTTACTCCTAATCTGGATTCTCTCTCTCTTCACCGTAAGGTATCTTCCCTTTCTATTTTCTATCTCTACTAATTCCATCGCTGCTTTGATGAGTTGGCGAGTTGCATCCCTCAGGCACTGCCGAGGCCGCGTAACACTTGCCAAGCGGCCTCATCTCAAAGGTACTGTGTGGAGATTTGTAGCTCACGGATTGGTCGATGAAGCGACTGCTTCTTTCCATCTACCTTCACTTTGGAACTCTCTTCCACCTTCTGTCTTTCCTAATTCTTATGACCTATCATACTTCAAAAAGCAGATCTATCGCATCTCAAGGCCTAGTCCTCCATATCTCTGGGTCCTCTGTACTTTGAGTGCTTTTTCTGTCTGTCGTTTTCCTTTGTGTGACATTACCTCATCTCTGTCATTTTCCTTTGTGTGACATTACCTCATCTCTGCCTTGTCCTTAACCTTTTTCTTTTCCTTCTTCTTGGTGTTTTCTTGTGACCGGGCCTTTATTGATGTAGGCAGTTTTTGCCTGTCCCGGTGTCACACTCATAATCTTTAAATATAATCTAAGTTCTCATTGCAAGCTATAGTAAAATTACACTACATATACAGTATACTAAATATAAAAATATTAAAGCACTAAAGTGATACAAAACTGTACAGTACAATATGTCTTACCTTACTCTCATATCTCCATATTGGATTTCAGGTATCTTAATGCAAAATTTATTGCTAATGCTATATTTTAGTATCATTATTATCACTGTATGATCGTCATTAATATTAGTATTACTACTATTGTTAGTATCATTACTATTATTAGTATTATTATCATTATTATCTGTTCACGTGTTGGCTATATTTCTGTAGACTGTAAGTGTATGTATTTCCTTCTTACTTATTTGTTCAATTACATGTCTACTTATAAGTGTACTTTTAGTATTGTAAAAGAATAGCCATTGTTAAAAATTGGAAATAAATGCTTGTTTGTTTGTTACTAATGTGGTTGGCTTGAACACTCTAAGGGGCACTGCCATGGATGATAATCCCCACTCCCTAATTATTTCTGCTAACACACTGGGAAATTCTTTTGTGCATTTTTTCTCTTCACCAGTAGCTAGCAGTTTCATAGCTCCCATAGGTTATGCAAATAAGCAGGACTCTTAAAACTATCAAACCAATCCCTACTGGCCACAAACTCTTCACTTCTACTCCCTTTTCTGAGCATTTTACTATTTCAACTTTAATTCCATGGTGACGGCTTTTCTTCTCATTGTGGCACTGCCATCATAACTAACACCCCTACATAGCAATATCAGTAACGAGTGAAATGAACGAGAGAGCAGATGAAAAAGAGACACATTATAGTTGGTGAGAGTAAACTGAGCTGTGCTTCTTCTTCAAATGCCGCGTGATACTGGATTCTTACATGACACTCAACAAACGGCAATGTGTTTGGTATTTTTTTTAAATTCAATATAATCCTCAATATAATCAAATATATAAACAAATAAATAAATAAAGCCATTAACTTTATAAATACGAATACACCTGTGCTGGTATTTGTATATTCGGGTGTATTTCGAATAAAATCGTATTTACATGTTTATATTTTTTTATATTCAGTATAATCCTTGAATATATCCAAATATATAAACAAAATAAATAAAGCCATTAACTTGTTAAATACGAATACAGCTGCGCTGCTAGCTGTGTATTCGCGTGCATTTCGAATAAAATCGTATTTATAGATATTTTATTTTTTTATTCAGTATAATCCTTCAATAAAACCAAATACATAAACAAATAAATACATAAAACCATTTACTTAACAAATACGAATAAAGATGTGCTGCTCGCTGTGTATTTGTGTGTATTTTGAATAAAATTGTATTTACAGCTATGTGTTTTTTTTTTATTTCAATATACTGTAATCCTTCAATATAACCAAATAAATAAATAAAGCCATTAACTTGATAAATATGAATATACCTGTGCTGCTAGCTGTGTATTCATCCGCCGCACTTACAAACTGTTTAGGCACGCAGTTTGAATATACCGCACCAGTCAGGTAGGTCGAAAAATTAATTTATCAATTATTTATCGGCCTCTGACGTAAAATCGAGACGACGTTCTACGGAAGCCCCCTGTATATGACGAGATCCTGATACAGATACATATGTAATGAACTATTTGAAAGCGATGATATAACTCACCATAAAAGGGTTTGCGGCGCCATTACTTGCCATCCAATGCATTTTAGAATTCTGCTGTTGGTGTTGATTGAAATTAGCCCATGCACTGTTGTTTGGACTGGTACCATTAATGGGGGCACTAGCCCCAAACTGGTTGAAGTTAGGGTCAGGAGCTGAAAAATCATACAGAGTTATTGTAATTTGCTGTAACTATTATTATTATTATCACTGGGGACCACGGTAGCCAAGTGGCTAGCATGCTTGATTCAGGAGTTGACATGCCTGTGATCGAAACCACCTATGGGTATTAGGATGTGCATCAAGCTATATTTCCCAAGCCACACTGTCGATGTCCACCCTAATAATGGGGGCTAATAGTGAAAGATAAAACTAAAAATATCATTATTAGTATCGTGGTCCTTCTTATCAGCATTACTATTATTATTGTGATCATTATTATTATTATTGTTGTTGCTATTACTATTATTATTATAATCTTTCTTTACACATGAAGCTATATCTTGTTGACCTCAACAAGGTGGCCACAACTGTAGCAAAAGAAATCTAACATAGAGCTTCAAGATACTCTGTTTGTCCTTGCCTCTTCAGACACTTGCTTTGATGATTAAAGAAATAAGAGGGAGGGCATGCCAACCTCTCCCATCCTCCTATCCTTTTCAACCAGCTCTTTATGACAAGCAAGGATGCCTAGAGTGGAATTTTGTTGCCCATCACCATAGGCAGCAATATCATAATACAAATCCTTTACACAATTGTCTCACTTAATACAAAGAGATAATTAGGAGGATTTAGAGGGAAGTTATAAAATGCATTTAATTCAGAGGTAGGCTGAGGAGTATTGTGGAAAGCCGTGTTATGGAGAGGCCTTTATAATCAAGAGGATGAGAGGCCTGCAAACGATAGAAAAGTTGGTCCCAAGTGATATACGATCTCAAGAATCATCAGTGCATCACATGGAACCCTCATGATGAACTTGGGTTAGGGCAGGTAGATGTAAGGTCTGGTTTTGGGTTTTAAGTTTGGTTTGGTCTAAAATCTATATACAGTATTTTCTCACTATATGTGTCACTATCAATCCCCAATCAAAATGGGGTGGAGACAGACTAATTGGAACCAGGGAATTAAGGATGCAAATATTAATGCCCCACGGTGGGCTTGAATGCAAGCTTGTCACTTTTGAATTGAGCACTCTAATCACTATATGATTTATTCACTTATTTTGTTTGCTTATTGTTATTATTATTATCCTCTTAAATAAAAAACTGAGCATTTTAACCTTATAAAAATAGA
The DNA here is from genome assembly GCA_037179515.1 of Halocaridina rubra. Lineage (NCBI taxonomy): Eukaryota > Metazoa > Arthropoda > Malacostraca > Decapoda > Atyidae > Halocaridina > Halocaridina rubra. Next base: position 37,764 of record JAXCGZ010006510.1, read on the forward strand.
GGTATTGTGCAAATACAAAACACACATACTCTTTTAAGAAAAGTAATCACCACTGCTCATAACCTAACCTAT
>JAXCGZ010006511.1:0-2500 GCA_037179515.1 Halocaridina rubra
GTGAGTTATTTTTTAGACACCGTAAAATATATATGTGAATATCCCAGCATTTAAAATATTTCACAATATCCATGGCCGAGGGGTGGGAAGCAGTGGACATAACCTGGGCTATCTACAAAATACCCCAAACTACAGCCATACTGGAAAAAACAGCAAAGAGATAAGGAAAAGCTCCCCTATTAGCGAGACTACAGAATAAAACACAATACAAACCTCTCATACCGCCGTCCATGCACGAAAGACTTCTCCTGGAGAGATGTCTCGTATGACCCTACACTTTCACAAAGGCATGCAAACTTTGGGAAGGCCTAATCATACCATTGCACATACTCAAGTCACCGTTACCCATCCAACGGTAGGTACAGACACCAGAATCTAAGAATTAACCCCAGAATATACTATGATGATAAATTCCCAACAGTATCACATCACACAGTCGAAATACACCATGGACAAAGCCAAAAACAAACTGCAAAAATGACTAAGGATAAAGCAAAGTAAGAATAAAACATTAGTGCATGTGAACGCTCTGCCCCTTCTTACTTATTTTAAGGAAAGAATAATGCTAACAAAAGACTACAACATAGATATCTTCTGTGTAAGTGAAACTTGGCTTCTTCCTACAACTAAAAATAAATATGTGAATATCCCAGAGTCTGCAATGTTTTGTAAGGGCCATGGCCGTGGAGATGGGGTCTGTATTTTTGTTAGAAATTATTTCAGTGCATCAGATATGACCACAGGTCTAGAAAAAATTGAAAAGTTCAAAGATATATATATCACTGTGCACTATCAGAAACTTCCATCTTTCATTATAGGGTATGTTTGCCATCACCCAAAAGCACCTTCCAGTTCATTTAGTCATCTTCTAGAAACATTCAGAAATATCTGTTTGCACCATAAACCTGCATATATACTGCATGACTTTAATGATGACTTGCTCTCAGCAGATAACAAAATGAAAAGGGTGATCAACACTGTGAAGTTAACACAAATAGTGACAAAACCGACCTGCATAAACCCTAATTCTAAGACTCTGATAGATCTGATAATAATAAATTAAGTGGAAAGTATACCCTATTGTGACGTAGTTCCCTGCCCAATAGCAGATCACGAGTTCAACATTGCTATGCTAATCATAAACAAGCCCAAAAGGAAGCCTTTCTTCAAGACATTCCAGTCCAAAAAAAAATACTCCCCTGATACCTTTTTGAAGCATTAATTAACAACAGAAATGCACTTAATGGTATAATAAAAACTGAAAACTTTGCCTAGAAAGTTGTGCACCCATTGTAACAAGAAAAATAACCTGCCCCTCAGCCCCATGGAAAAACAATGACATCAAAGAGATAATGAAAATAAAAAAGCAAATGCAAAAAGAGCTAAAAATTAATAGATATGATATGACTCCGTGAATGTTATAAAGTAGAAAATAAATGTGTCAAAAACCACATTGATATAAGTATAAAATTCTTCTACAAAAACAATTTAATGGCTCTAGACATGATACAGCGGCAACATGGAAAGTGATAAGAAGCATGATACCAAATGGAAAGACTACCTCAGAAAGTTATAAAAATATTGCGGAGTTGAAAGACCGAGCGGAATAATTTAATAACTATTTAGCTAACATAAGAAAAATACATATGAGAAAGCACAAGAAAACATCAACTCAGTGAATTATTTATATGAAAATTCTTCCAATGCAAACATTAGAGATTACTTCAAGATCGATCTTGTCGCTTGTGCTACCCAAATTCTTACCATAAAGAGCCTAAGAGACTCTGGCTCAGATAGTCCAGATGCTATGCCATTTCAATTCTTCAAAGATGCACTACCCATGATTGTATCTTATATTCTAGCTATTATAAACACTTTCATTGTTACTATAAGGTTTCCTGACACTTGGAAAACATCACAAGTAGTACCTCTGCATAAAAAGGGGGACAGAGAAGATGTGGTAAACTATCATCTCATTTCCCTACTACCTAGTTTCACTAAAATATTAGAAAAAAAAAATGTTGCATGCCAACTAATGTCATACCTAGAGACAATCAGTCTATTAGCTATTAACCAACATGGTTTCAGACTGAAACTCTCTATGGAAATTGCACTCTTCATAATTGCTAATAGAATTTACAATAATATAGATAAGAGAAATAATCTCTGCTTGTATTATAAGATTTATCTTAAAGCCATCAACAGTGAAAACCATTAAATTCTTATTAATAAATGCACTAACCTAAATATTGATCCTATCTTATCACAGGCAGTCTATCCGTCTTAAAAGCATTATCTTTACTAAAAAAAAAAAATTCATTTGGTGTTCCACAGGGATCAGTCCTTGGTTCTATCCTCTTCTCCATTTACGTAAATGATCTATCTCATTTTATTTCTGACTGTCTAGTTGTACAATATGCAGATGACACTTAGCTACTCCTTAGTGGTGAAATTAATAGTCTCCCAGAGCAAACCTTAAGAGCAGAAAACACTTTGTCAA
>JAXCGZ010006511.1:27500-32500 GCA_037179515.1 Halocaridina rubra
TTGCCCGTTCTGATGTTACAATCATAGAAAATATAAAATAAAAGTTTCTTATAGTTGGGGGAGGACGTGTTAGCATTGAGCTCTCGATCATATTACATTTATCAAGTGACAGAGTTTGAATTCACAGCTACAAACTTTACAAACGCATATTCAAATATAAACTTTCATATTTAAGTTGGAGTGAGTGTTGCAACATTAGTGTTTATAAAGATACAAAGAAAATTTATTTTAATCTCATAACATCACAGAAACCGTTGAGAGGGTCTCTCAGCCAGTGTTACCGATTTCAGCCACATCCTCTTGCGGCCGACCTAAAAAGAACCTTCTTAGGTAAACATGCCTTTTCTCTCATACCGCAGTTCCCCTTCCATTCACACCAAAATTTGACCATTCGAATGTTGATACCAATATTTTTCCTGAAGTGTTTTCTTCATCTCTGAATACAGTATTCGAATATTACCGTCATGAGATAAAAAGGGAAATGGAAAATATTAGAAAAGACACTCTGTACAAAACAAGTCAATTATTGCTTTCAAAAGTAGTGGAACTCTTTCCACAACACAGTGGTAAGCGTATCTTTAAAAGACAGGTAGAAAATGAAATAATTTTAAATATAATCACTCTTAGCTAGTGTCCTGCATACCTCATCAAATGGAGAACTTGACAAACTCTTTCAATCTCAAACTATGGCTATGAAATTCGAATAGTTTGATAAAACGCTCAACCTATCAGATCTAAATAAAATTATAGAAAGTCTTACAGATAAGGTGAGATTTTTGGAAGCAGATGCTGAAGAGGGGAAAGCCTTATAACAAAAAGTGGAATTATTAGAATCAGACATTGCCCTACTTAAAAGAGATACATCTAGGTAGAAAAAGCTAATACAAACATCATCTCTCAATAGTGCTGTCACGTAATAACGATGATGTCCCTTTTATCAACAATATTCAGGTTTTTCTATCTAAATTTTCTGTCTCTAATCACAATTCCTTCAATACATTGAAAGACGAATGTAACAGTGTTAGTGAACAAGAGGTAGATCCAGATAAAATTGTTAGTCAGCAAAACAGTCTGAATACACCATCTAGCACAAATAATCAAATCAGTAACAGGTTGTAATACAGTGAACAAACAATAGCGTCCTTCTCCACTACTCCTAACAACACAACAACATCTACTAACCTGAACAACCTGATTACACTTTCCAGTACAAATAACCAACCTAGTAAAGGGTTGCAATACAGTGAAGAAGATATAGGGCCCTTCTCCACTACTCCTAACAACATAGCAACTATCACTAACAAGGACAACCAAATTACACCATCCAGCACAAATAACCAATCCAGCAATAGGTTGCAAAACGGTGAAGAAAACAGAAAAGACAAAGTTGGAGCAGTCTCTAATCTAAACAGTTCATTGAAGTCCTCTCCTCCACAGCTACAGTTACCCAATAGTGCTAGGTTTACAGCTCAGATATATATTCACATTCCTGGCAACCCCTCTGAGAGAGAGAGATGCATGATATTTTGACAAATCAAGGCATTGCCTCTGAAGAAGTCTTGATTAGGAAGCTTTCTCAAAAAAAATTGGATCTCTTTCGCAATAACGTTATCGAAATGATTTGAATACGCTGCTTACAAACTAAATCAATGGCCTACAGGCAAAATTGTCCAGCCATTTCATGGGGGAAAACAGTCGAAACAACCGGGGTTATCTACAAAATATCCCAAACTACAGCCACACTGGAAAAAACAGCAAGGAGCTTATGAAAAGAACCCCTATCAGCAAGGCTACAGAAAGAGACATAATACAAACCACTCGCATCGCCATCCTGACATGAGGGACTTCCTCGGGAGAGATGGCTCTTACAACCCTAGACTCTCACATAGGCATACAATCTTTAGGAAAGCCCAATCAGACCATGGCACATACTCAAGTCAGCATTACTTATCTTACAGCAGGTACTGACACCAGGATCCATGGACTAGCCCCAGAACATACTATGATGATGACTTCCCAGCAAAATCACACAATCGAAATAAACCATGGACAAACCCAAGAACAAACTACATATATGACTAGGGATGTCTCCCTGATGAAGCATGCTAAGAATGTAACATTTGTGCATGTGAAAGTTCAGTCCCTTATTGCTCATTTTGAGGATATAAAAATGCTAACAAAAGACCTCAACATAGATATCCTCTGTGTAAGTGAAACTTGGCTTATTCCTACAAATAAAAATAAATGTGTGAATATCCCAGAGTTTAAAATATTTCGTAAGGACCATGGCCGAGAGGGCGGGGTCTGTATTTTTGTTGGAAATTATCCTAGTGCATCAGAAATATGCATAGGTCTAGAAAAAACTGAAGAGCACCAAGATATATTGATCACTGTGCAGTATCAGAAACTTCCATCTTTCATTATAGTGTGTGCTTGCCATCACCCAAAAACACCTTCCAGTTCATTAAGTCATTTGCTAGTAACATTCAGAAATAACCTGTATATACTTGATGACTTTAATTATGACTTGCTCTCAGCAGATATCAAAATGAAAAGGGTGATCAACACTGTAAACTTAACACAAAGAGTGTCAAAACCAACCCGTATAATACCCAATTATAGGACTCTGATAGATCTTATAATGATGAATAAAGTGGAATGTATACCCTATTGGGACGTGGCTCCCTGCCCAATTGAAGATCACGAGCTCAACATTGCTATGCTAAACATAAACAAGCCCAAAAGGAAACCTTTCTTCAAGACATTCCGATGCCTAAAATGTTAATCCACTGATATATTTGTGAAGCATTAATCAACAACAGAAATGTAATTAATGGTATAATAAACACTGATAACGATGATTTGCACGTTAAAATTTTAAGAAAACTGTTCCGTGAATGCCTAGATAGTTGTGCACTCATTGTAAAGAGAAAAATAACCCACCCCTCATCCCATTGGCTAAAGAATGACATCAAAGAGGTACTGGAAACCAGAAATCAAACACAAAAACAGCTAAAATTGAATATTTATAATATGACTCTCCGTGAACGTTATAAAGTAGAAAAAAAATGTGTCAGAACCCTCATTGATATAAGTAAAAAATACTTTTCCAATAAACAATTTAATTACTCTAGACATGATACAGCGCCAACATGGAAAGTGAAAAGAAGCATGATTCCAAATGGAATGACTACCTCAGAAAGTTATGAAAATATTACGGAGTTGAAAGACAAAGCGGAAAACTTTAATAACTATTTTGCCAACGTTGGGAAAAATACATATGATAAAAAAAACATCAACTCAGTGAACAAGAGTAATTACTTAAATAACAATTCTTCCTATGAAAACATTTGAGATTAGCTCAAGATCATTCCTGTCGATTGTTCTACCCTAATACTTACCATAAAGAGCTTAAGAAACTCTGGCTATTATGGTCCAGATGGTATACCATTTCAATTCATCAGTGATGCTGTACCCACGATTGTATCTTATATTCTAGCTTTTATAAACACTTCCATTGCTAAGGAAAGGCTTCCTGACTCTTCAAAAAAATCACATGTAGTACCTCTATATAAAAAGGGGGACATAGAAGATGTGACAAACTATCGTCTTATTTCCCTGCTACCCATGTTCTCTAAGATATTAGAAAAAAATTGTTGCATGCCAACTAATGTCATATCTAGAGACAAACAGCCTATTAGCTATTAACGAACATGGTTTCAGACCAAAACTCTCGACGGAATCTTCCCTGCTCAAAGTTACTAATAGAATTTATAATACTATAGATATGAAAAAAAATATCTCTGCTTGAAATATTAGACTTATAAAAAACCTTCAACAGTGTAAACCAAAAAATTCTCATTAATAAATTTACTAACCTAAATATTGCCCCGACCAGGTTTAGAGAGTATCCATCAAATCGTAGACAGTCTTTCCGTCTTAACAGCATTATCTCTACTCCAAAAAATTTATCATTTGGTGTTCCACAGGAATCAGTACTTGGTCACATCTATTTCTCCATTTTCGTAAATGATCTATCTTGTTTCATTTTTGACTGTCTAACCGTACAATATGCAAATGACACTCAGCTACTCCATAGTGACGATATAATAATCTCCCGGAGCTAGCCTTAAGAGCAGAAAACATTATCAAAAATTAAAACTTATTTTCAAGAAATTGGGTTGTTAATTAACGAAAGTAAAACACAATCCATGCTTATTGGTTCAAAGTACCGCATAGCAAAATACTTTTAATTTTGGTGACAATGTCCTTACTCCTCACAAAACCGTCAATATATAGGACTTCACATTGATAGCTACATCTTGCTTGATTCCCATATAGATAAAATATGCAAAAAGGTCACAGAAATACTAATGTACTCATCACAAAAAAAAGACAATTTTGAGACCACCACTCGTATAACGGTTGTTAAATCTCTAGCCCTAAGTCACAGTGATTATTGCATGACTGTATAGGGAGCTACCAATATGACTCAGATAAATAGAATACACAAGCTAATTAATTTTGCAGCTCGTGTTGCCCTGAGAGGAAAAAGAAAATATGACCACATCACACCAGTTCTCAAGAAACTTCGGTGACTGCGGGCAGGAAACAAGGTCGCCTATGCTACTTACATTTTTGTATGCAAAATTTTGAACCATCATTATCCTGGCTGGTTATTTAATTTCAAAGCAATCAGGGATATAAGGGGAATCAATACCAGACAGAGTAGTGAGCTCTTTATTCAGAGAACAAACACAAATGCAGAATCAAAGATGATCACTATTAAATGGTCAACACTCCGGAACAATATTCCACAACCTCTTCAAAATTCATCCTCCTTCACAGCTTTAAAAGGAAAACTATATAGTTTTCTTTTGGACCAATAGTAACTTCTCACCCACTAATCAGACTTAATGATTTGATGCAATTTCACTTAAAATTAACCTCTTTTTTTAGTAATTATATATCGCCTTCTTTGATTTCTAAGTTAAGCACTA
>JAXCGZ010006512.1:0-22500 GCA_037179515.1 Halocaridina rubra
CAAGTTTTCTTCCGAAGCTTCAAACTATGACCTCTAGTTCTAGAGCCAGCCATATCGAAATATCGATCCCTATCCACTCTATCATAACCATGAAGGAATTTAAAGACTGTCACCATATCCCCCCTTACTCTTCTAGCTTCGAGTGATGGCAAGTCTAATTCCCTCAGCCTCTCATCATAACCGAGATTGCGTATTTCTGGCACCAGTTTCGTGGCATGTCTTTGAACTTTTTCAAGCTTAGCTATGTGCTTTTTCAAGTGCGGATTCCAAAAGGGGGCTGCATATTCGAGTTTTGGCCTCACATAGGTTACATAAATATTTCTGAACATTTCCTTGTCCATGTGCCTGAAGGCTACCCTTACATTTGATAAGAATGCATATGCTGCCCTTACTACGCCATTTATATGTATTTCTGGAGACAAATCTGCCAATATGTTTACTCCTAGATCTCTCTCATTTTCTGTCTCCTGAAGTTGTACTCCAGCCACCGAGTAGTCAAGCTTGGGCCTTCTTGCACTTGTACCCATTCTCATTACCTTACATTTTGAGGTATTGAATTTCATTAGCCACTTTTCTGACCACTCATGCAGATTATTTAGATCCTCCTGAAGTTCTCTACCATTGTTCTCGTTTTTTACTTTCTTCACAATCTTTGCATCATCTGCAAACATATTCATGAATGAATTTACAGACTCTGGTAGGTCATTTACATATACAAGGAACAAAAGTGGCCCTAAAACTGAACCCTGTGGAACTCCACTACTAACTCTTCTCCATTCAGACACTGAGTGTCTTACTCTAACCCTCTGTTCCCTTCCTTCTAAGTAAGTTTTTATCCATTCCAAGACATTTCCACCTATTCTAGCCATTGATTGCAGCTTCCTAATAAGTCTCCCATGTGGAACAGTGTCAAACGCTTTCTGGAAGTCTAGGAATATGCAATCTGCCCAGCCCTCTCTTTCCTGTAAGATTTGGCTTACCTCATCATAAAATTCTAATAAGTTTGTTACTGTTGATCTTCCTTCTCTGAAGCCATGTTGCCTCACTGACAAAAAGTTGAAGGATTCCAAGTGAAGAGAGATATGTTTCCTTAGTAGTTTCTCCATAACTTTGCAAACTATGCTGGTCAAGGAAACTGGTCTATAGTTCAGAGCCGTATCCCTCCTTCCCCTTTTGAAGATAGGTATCACATTTGCTTGTTTCCAGCATCTTGGAATCTCCCCCGACTCCAATGACTCCTTAAATATGATACTTAGTGCCACTGATATTGTGTTTGCGCATTTTTTAAGCACATGAGGGGATATGTCATCAGGACCTGTAGCTTTATGAACATCTAAATCCATCAGCGCTTTGCATACCTCTGTGGCTGTAAGGTTGATGTTCTCTAATACCGGCCCTTGAGCTTCTATCACTGCAATCTGAGGGGGTGGGGTATTTTCTACTGTAAATACTGACTGAAACTCCTTGTTCAATTCTTTGCAGATCTCTTCGTCCGTCTCAGTGATGCTTCCATCCGCTCTCTTTAGCCTTAAAACCTGTTCTTTTACCTTCAGTTTTCCTCTGATAAAGCTGTGGAAAAGCTTGGGATTTTCTTTAGCCTTCCTGGTGATGTCCCTCTCATAATCTTTCTCTGCCTCTCTCCTTTTACTTAGGTAGTCATTTCTTGCTCTTTTGTAGGTTTGCCAGGCATTTATGTTTTTTCTCCTCCTATACCTTTTCCAGCATTTGTCTCTCCACTCCTTAGCTCTTTTACACCCATTATCGAACCATTTCTCTCTGGCATGAATTACACCTACTTTGGTGACAGGTATGCAGCAATCTACTATCTTCCCATATTTCTCACAAAAGATGTCATTCATTTCTTGTACAGATTTGTTGTAAAATAAGGTTCTCCAGTCAATAACTGCAAAAAGCTCATTCATTTTGATGTAATCTCCTTTCTGATAGTTCCTCCTCATGTCCTCAGTGCCTCTACTCTCAGGAAGAATGTCTTCAATGATATACTCCATCAACAACACACAGTGGTCACTCTTTCCAATTGGTGGTTCATACTCAATATTTTCAATATCCAACACATTATCTGTGAACACCAGATCAAGTAGTGATGGCTCATCCCCACCCCTGGCTCTTGTTGGTTCCATTACATGTTGGTGTAGGAAATTCCCTTGTACGCAATCTAGGAATCTTGCCCCAAAGGAGTCCTCACCACTGTGTGGGTCAAGATTTATCCAATCTATCTCTTTATGATTAAAGTCTCCCATAATCAAAATCCTACATTTTTTCTCCCGCGCCATGTTAACAACTGAGTTTATGACTTCAATCGTACCTATATGACTTTCCTCATAAATTTCAAGCCTATTTTGGTTCCTTGGTGGGTTGTATACAACAGTTATTATAATGCTCTCTGACCCAGTATTTATGCGAGCAACAAGAAATTCCCTGAACTCACTTTCTATAGCCAAGTTTATCTCTTCAACTTGAATCCTCTCACTTATGAGCAGTGTGTGTGTGTGTGTGTGTGTGTGTGTATAAAAGTGTGTGTGTGTTTGAGAGAGAGAGAGAGAGAGAGAGAGAGAGAGAGAGAGAGCATACCATTCGGGTCGATTTCTAGAAAAAGTATAATGATAATAAAATATGTAAATAATAATAATAATAATAATAATAATAATAATAATAATAATAATAATAATAATAATAATAATAATAATAATAATAATAAGAAGAAGAAGAAGAAGAAGAAGAAGAAGAAGAAGAAGAAGAAGGAGAAGAAGAAGAAGAAGAAGAAGAAGAAGAAGAAGAAGAAGAAGAAGAAGAAGAAAAAGAGAGAAGAAGAAGAAGAAGAAGAAGAAGAAAGGAGCAATAGAGTAAATCTTTATTGCCATATAACTATGCTTGTCTGATATGTTCTCACCAGAAAAATAATATGAAGAATATTGTATGAACACTTATCGTACATTATGGTGTATTTGCAAAGCGTTATACACTTCGGTAACTATTTCCGTGTATTAGAATGTCGCATATTGGAATATTTATGCCTTATAAACTCTGCTATTTCCAATGTTTATTGTGGTGAAAATGATTACTGTTCTGGAGCTCTGATGGCTAGGAAAACTTATACACACACAAACACACACACATCCACATGCACACGCGTACACACAAGCGCACACATTCATGCACGCTTACACACATTTATGCAGAATAGGTATGATAGCTGTTCTATAGCTCTGATGGGTATGAAAAACGCGCGTGCACACACACACTCGCGCACACACACGCGCGCACGCACGACGCACAATAGTTTATGATGTGGCGCTCAAGACGATGAAGAAAACAGTAAAATATGAATAAATAAATAAATAAATAAATAGATTAATAGATAGATAGATAATGAAATATTTATTTGATTTGTTTATTATAAGAATTCATCAATTTCTCATAAGCGAAGCAGTGTCTTTAGTATGAGTTTTCTTTCATGGCGTTTATTTTTTATTTATCGTTTTCTTCTTCTTCCTTTTTCACAAACTGCTTTCATCACCCCCCCTCCTTCCTTCATGACGTTTGTCAAGGATTTTCTAGTGAGCTAAACTAGAGAATTTTCATCAATCATCGTCTTTTAAACGTATCCCGACTTGCATCACTCACCAGGATATATCTAAAAGAAAAACAAAATCTCGAAATCACGAATTCTGTTTATCTGAGAACATGCAAAGAGTGAAAACGGAGCAAACAAAAATGACATTCCTAGTCACTTTAACTCCTGTTTGAAGTTTTATATAGAAAGACAAGATGCCAATCTCCTTGCCAATTAGGAAAACGGAAAACTTTGTCCTAATACAAAGAAAGAGAGGTTGGAAAAGTGTGATAAATTTAGATTCGGGAGTCGTCTTGTAAAGCATCTTTTCACACGTCTATGTGAGGTCGATGTTTCTGACAGCTGTCCTCCCACCTAAACCTTTCATAACAAATCGTTCCCCGACAGTTGCTTTACTCAGAACTACCCCCCATATAGAGGTTCGCTGTCAAGGGTTCAGATTTGGGATTTATCTAGCAAGATGCTTATCCAGACGACAACCTTACCCTTTTATCCTGGCTTGGGACCGGCACTAAATAAGACCGGATTTTCTCCCTATCAGGCTTGTTTATTAGCTATTGAATGATGGGAAACCAGTTGTTAGCTGATATTTATTTATTTATTTATTTATCTATATTTATTTTATTTCATTTTATGTATTTATTTATCTATCAAGCTTTCTCACCTTTCTCACCATACACCTGAGTAGATAGTTCTCTATCTGTCAGTCGGCTGACCATGTTTGGTCAGCCATGCGTTGCTTGAGCAAAGAGGTTTTCTTCCAGTGTCTTGCTAGGACTATCCTGCAAACCCGCCCCATTTATCCGGGCTTGGGACCGGCATTGAGCTAAGCTGGCCATCTTAACCCAGTGGTTGGGTTTATTAACCCAGTGGCTGGGTTTTTTAACCCAGTGGCTATCTATTCATTTATTTATTTATTTAGACAGTTACGTGTTTAACTACGTACTGAGGTTAGTAAGGGCATACACTCAGGGTAACGATTACATCTGCCAAAACAAGTCCTTCTCAAGAAGGCAACCGTCCTAGCCCTTAGTAGAAAAGGGAGTTCGTGACGTAAAACCGAAACAAACAAACAATTATTTATTGTTTATTTACATATTTAGTTCTTTACTTGCTGAGTGTAATTATTGTTTTCAGAGAGCCGCATAATAGCGCTAATCTGATACCACCAAAAGAGGAATTTGATAATTAACGGAACTTATATTCTCCAGTGTCGTCATTACGATAGTGATGTAAGTTGGTATGCAATTAAGACATTTTTTCATTACCATTTTTATCACATCCAAAATAATGTGGCAACATGTTTATGTTGTGTTATATATATATATATATATATATATATATATATATATATATATATATATATATATATATATATATATATATATATATGTGTGTGTGTGTGTGTGTGTGTGTGTGTGTGTGTGTGTGTGTTTATTTGTATATATATATATATATATATATATATATATATATATATATATATATATATATATATATATATATATATATATATATATATATATATATATATATATATATATATATATATATTGAAGTCTACTTACACCCCTGGCAGTAATTCGACCCTAGGATACATAATCACTTTGACAATGCATGATCAGCTGTTTCGCCTCAGGTATAAGAGAATTGAATCAAGGGAATAAACGCACTTTATTGAATGCCTAAGTTCATGTTACTCTCTCATCCCAACCTCTTGGCTCGTTTTCGCATTTAATTCAAAGCCCTGCTATATAGGCATCGACAGTGATCAATGAAACATATTATATTTGAACACATAAAACTTATCTTGCCCCTGGCCAGGATTTGATCCTAAAACATACCCAATTTGCTAGGGCTCTACCAGTATCCAACATGTTTTCTCATATAATAAATGAGTTTATTTCATTTCCCATTTTTAAACAGGGTCGCTGTTACCCACTATCCTGTTTTGGACTAGTGGTTGGTTTCGGCTTACCATTTTTCGACCAGTTGTCCTTCCTGACACTAAATCTCTCTGTTGCTCCGGGTAAGGGACCGGCAATGAGTTGATATGGCTTGCTCCTCTAGTGGTTGAATTGCTTATTATTCATTACAAAATTACACTTACAATCCAATCTCGTTTACCCGGTTTCGGGCCTACACAGTGTGGAACTGGCCTCTCTCCCCCATTCTGGATTACTAATTATTCCAATACTCATTTACATTAATTAATTATATAATTAAGGTACAATGACCTATGCTGCATAATTGACCATATATGCGTGTGTGAAAAGCAATGAAAAGCTAATTATTTTACAAGGTCTCGGCTTAATAATGGCCTAATGATAAGTTATTAATAAATTCTTTTCATACTATTGTATGGAAATTAATCACTTGTATTGAATAACTTCATTTTTCAAATAAAAACTCTAAAGCAATACAGTAATAGTTCGTGGAGATGCTGTTCTACTATAAACCACATACATTTAATGGTGTACTCAGTAAGCCTTTTGAGCTGACAGGTGCTGGGAGAGATATCAGTAGTATGGCTTGTAATGTCTTATCCATAATGACGGTTTAGCACTGTTCTCTAGGTTCGAATCCTAGTCAAGAGCAAACATTTTAGTAATAAAAGGAGGAAGAAGAAGAATAGAAAGAAAAAATGGAAAGAAAATAAGGAGAATGAGGAAGAATATTATCCCTTCACATCTGACAAGTCACAACATTCCCCTTCATCTCCTCCACCTATTCCTCCTCCTCCTCTTTCATTTCCAGGTGACTGGATTTTTTTTCCGTCTGTTTTCACCCGCGTCGTAAATCCATACGGGGTGGGGTGGGGGAGCGAGACATTGACTGTTTCAATAGATTGTCTGAGAAATCCCAAATGCTGCCCCCCCCCACCTCCCAAGCTTTATATTTGATTTAATTTGAGAACAAATCTTAAAATTAAATTCTTCGTATTGCATGTCATCATCATCATTCTTTATCTTTCTTATGTCATTTTTATAATAATAATAATAATAATAATAATAATAATAATAATAATAATAATAATTATTATTATTATTATTATTATTATTATTATTATTATTATTATTATTAATGAAGGTAAAAAAGATATGAAGCGGCCACCTTATCCATATTTTATTTCCCCAAAGAACTAAAATGGAAGATGGGAGTGGCTTAGTTTCCTGGTCAATAAGTGTGTGCTTCGACTCGGCCACCTTCATTATAAGAGGCCTTACTGCTCTTGTTTATAGGTAGTCTCCGTGGCAAAATGGTAGCGTCTGCGACTCTTAGGCGGCAGGTCGAGGGTTCGTGTCCCGTCACGGACTGAGGTTAGTAAGGGCATACACTCAGGGTAGCGATTACAACTGCCAAAGCAAGTCCTTCGCAAGAAGGCAACCGTCCTAGCCCTTAGTAGAAGAGGGAGTTCGTGACGTAAATCCGAAGAAAGAAAAACTGCTATTGTATATATATGTAGTTTTATATTGCTCAGTTCTGGTATTACAAAAACTACTTATGGCAGAAACTTGTTAAATAAAAGAAAGATAGACAGCAGTCTTAACTATCAAATATCCTATGTATTAAATATACGAGTATGATATAACTATCTGGGGAGTGAGCCGGTTCAGCTCAAACCGGTCCCAAGGCTGAATCACTATAGAGACTTGGTGTCAAGGAGGGCCTCTGGCCTTAAAATTTGGAACTATTGCCAAACGCTGCCAAACTCTAAACTTGTATATGATAGTGAGATTCGGCGACTGTATGTGTAGATAGGAAAAGATGTATGTATGTGTGTATGTATATATGTATGCATATATTTATGTGTGTATATATGTATGTATGTATATATGTATGTATGTACGTATGTATGCATGTATGTATGTATGTATATATGCATGCATGTATGTATGTGTGTATATATGTATGTATGCATGTGTGTATATATGTATGTATGTATGCATGTATGTATATATGTATGTCAGTGCCAGTTCCATACAAAAAAAAAATACATAAATGATGTCACCATGAATCGCTTGCTGGACGTTTCATATCATATCATGGACGAAAAGACTCATTTATCAAACATTTCGGACGAGTGCATCTGGCTTATGAAAACGTCCGCTCGAATAGGGTGCCACGTATGTCAAGCAGAAAGGCAGATGAAAGATAGAGTTCCTGTCAATTAATGTTTTATTTTCTTTTTAATTATTAGTATACGTTGGGGGAAGGCGGGTTGCTTGTTGATAATTAGGTCATTAGAAATAGTGCGTATGTGTCTGTGTATTTTTGTATGAGTGTGACACCGGGATGGGTAAAATTGTCCTCGTGTGACACCGGGACGGGCAAAATTGTCCTCGTTGGGCCTGGGCATTAAAAGCAAAGAGAGAAAACAAAAAGAAATACACACACACACACACACACACACACACACACACACACACACACACACACACACACACACACACACACACACACACACACACACACACACACACACACACACACACACACACACACACACACACACACACACACACACACACTATATATATATATATATATATATATATATATATATATATATATATATATATGTGTGTGTGTGTGTGTGTGTGTGTGTGTGTGTGTGTTTTATGTGCATGTGTGTGTGCACGCACAACAGCAACAACAACAAAGAAATGAAAGAAACTGCGAAGTAAGCTTAGCATTGGAAAGAATATTTTCTCTTACAGAGTTTCTTTCTATAACTCATACTTCTCTCCTTCCTTTTGCTATCTCTCTTTCCCCGGTTATTTATTCTCCTCTGTCTCTTTTCCATTCTCTTCCTCTTCTTTCTCCTCTTCCACCGCCTCCTCTTCCTCTTTTTCAACCCAATTCAAGAAGTCATCCCAAACCGTTCAAGAATTACAATAGAATCGGCGGAAACTTCTCCGCGTCTTATAGCAAATAGATCGGATTAAGGAAACAAAATTAATTGGCATAAAAATGATGAATAAACTGTGTCGTGGCATCCCGTTGAGTAAGAAAGCAATTATATATGCATAAAGTTATTATCGAGAGAGAGAGAGAGAGAGAGAGAGAGAGAGAGAGAGAGAGAGAGAGAGAGAGAGAGAGAGAGAGAGAGATGAATAGATAGATAGATAGATAGGTAGGCAGACAGACAGATAGAGATAGAAATAAAGATGTAAATAGATAGATAGATAGATAGATAGATACAGAGAGAGAGAGAGAGAGAGAGAGAGAGAGAGAGAGAGAGAGAGAGAGAGAGAGAGAGAGAGAGAGAGAGAGAGAGAGAGAGAGAGAGAGAGAGAGAGAGAGAGAGAGAGAGAATCTTTTAAACTTCATAAATAAAAGAATTGCTAGACCGTATTACGCCGGAAAACAAAATTCAAACAACAGAATTATATTATCAATATATTTTGTTGAACAAAAAAGTCTGTCAAAATACACTTACTATTTTTCAAAGTTAATATTCATAATTATGAATGCTTTTATCCATTAGGAGATACACGAGACAAAGTCTTCTGCCATCAAAGTAATGATTTAATCTTGAAACATCGTTATTACATACACAATATTATCAAAGAGGAAATATTCACAAGAAGGAATAATTCTCTAAGGTGATTAAACTCAACAATGGTAACTTCATCAACAAACAAAGAAACACTCAAATAAATAAAACAAATAATCAACTTCAAAGACAGCTAGATAAAACTTGTTATAGACGAGACGCAAAGAAAAGGCACCTAATATATATATATATATATATATATATATATATATATATATATATATATATATATATATATATATATATATATATATATATATATATATATAATTAGAATTACGAAAAACAAAAATAAATAAACGAAGAATACCTAAAAAGATCGAAGAAATACGAAGAATAGAAATAAAGTAGAGAACATAAATAGAAATAATTAAGAATTCAAGGCCCGGATAAATGGAGCGGGGTGATGTCAGGGATGGCATCTGGCCAAAAAAAATTTCTACCCAAAACAAAAAGCTAAACTCTTTGAAGCTAGTGAAAACAGCTACCCCATATGAACGCAGGCAATCTCTGCAGTTAAAAAACACCGAAAGATATAGTATGGATTCAGCCTCGGGGAGAAGGGCAGTTCAAGTAGGTGCCGAGCCCAAGTCTGCTTTAATGAAGAGAGTTAGTGCCAGAACATGCATCCGAACGTGACACTCTGAGCTCAAACCAAATGCCATTTTCTATTAGGCTAGCCCTGTGGTTCTCAACCTCTTTCATTCCTTTTACCCCCCTTCAGAAATTTTCAACATGTTCTTGACCCCCCATTCCATTTTCTGTCGCGTCGTCCCACAAAAAAAAAGTTAAATGAAAACATTATAATAAAAAAGAAATTATAAGGCCTATAACTGCACCGCATTATTGGGAAGTGGAGGTGTTGGTGCTGTGTCTCAGGTAGAGTCCATCTGTCAGTATCACAGACAGGAACTGGACCTGTGAAATCTTAAAGAACAGGTTAAGAATCGTAAAAACTAACGCCATGGATCCCTTAAATTCTTCCCATGACCCCTAAGTTGAGAATCACTGAAGGCAAAACAGCTATCCTAACGAACACGAGGAAAAAGTTGCAGATAATGAAGAACATTATCAAAAGACAAATTACACGCACTTAGAGTTTTCCCTTAGCTTTTAAAGTCAGAAAAGATTTTTTTGTGGGAGAAAAATGTGTCACAAAAGGGAATAAAAAGCAAAATAGGATGAACCAGAGAAATACGAAGAAGAGAAATAAATGTAGACAACTTCAAAAGAGATATTTACACGCACCGACAATTTTTCCTGATGTTGTAAAGTCAGGGAACGTTTATTGTTGTAAAGTCAGGGAACGTTTACTGTTGTAAAGTCAGGGAACGTTTTTGTTGTAAAGCCAGGGAACGTTTATGTTGTAAAGTCAAGGAACGTTTATGTTGTAAAGTCAGGGAACGTTTTTGTTGTAAAGTCAGGGAACGTTTATGTTGTAAAGTCAGGGAACGTTTATGTTGTAAAGTCAGGGAACGTTTATGTTGTAAAGTCAGGGAACGTTTATGTTGTAAAGTCGGGGAACGTTTATCTTGTAAAGTCAGGGAACGTTTATTGTTGTAAAGTCAGGGAACGTTTATGTTGTAAAGTCAGGGAACGTTTATGTTGTAAAGTCAGGGAACGTTTTTGTTGTAAAGTCAGGAAACATTCATGTTGTAAAGTCAGGGAACGTTTATGTTGTAAAGTCAGGGAACGTTTATGTTGTAAAGTCAGGGAACGTTTATTGTTGAAACGGGAAACGTCTAAGTAAAGGTAAACAGAGGAAAACACAGAACCGGAAAAATAAAATGATATTCAGCGACAAATATCCATTAAAACCTTGGTAAGGGAAGGTGGATAAAATTAACAAACCGGAAAATGTTCTGTTCCGGTTCCGGTTTTTACGTCACGGAGTCCCCTTTCAACCAAGGGCTAGGACGGTTGCCTTCTTGCGAAGGACTTGTTTTGGCAGATGTAATCCTTACGCTGAGTGCATGCCTTTGCTAACCTCAGACCGTGACGGGGCGCGAACCCTCGACCTGACGCCTCAGAGTCGGAGACGCTGAAAAAGGAAAATATTTGAGCTGGTTTCGCCATGTATAATGAAGAGACGAGTTAGGATGGAATAAAAAGAGTTGAAAAAATTATGAGAGTAAAGATAGATAGTTAGGTAAATAGAGTGTGAGAAAGAAGAGAGGAATTGACAGACAAAAACTGAATAATCAGACTCTTCTCTCTCTCTGAATGTACACACACACACACACACACACACACACACACACACACACACACACACACACACACACACACACACACACACACACACACACACACACACATACATACATACATACTATATATATATATATATATATATATATATATATATATATATATTATTTTTTTTTTTTTTTTAAAGTGTGACACCGGGACAGGCAGAAACTGCCCTCATCAACAAAGGCCCGGGCACGAGAAAAATACCAAGACGAAGGAAAAGAAAAAGGTTAAGGGCAAGGCAGAGATGAGGTAATGTCACACAAAGGAAAACGACAGACAGAAAGAAACAGTCAAAGTAAAGAGGACCCAGTGATATGGGAGGACTAGGCTCTGAGATGACGATATATATATATATATATATATATATATATATAATATAATATATATATATATACTATATATATATATATAGTATATATATATATATATATATATATATATGATATAGTTATATATATATACAGAGAGAGAGAGAGGAGAGAGAGAGAGAGAGAGAGAGAGAGAGAGAGAGAGAGAGAGAGAGATTTAACGTTTAATTAATAAAATTCGAGTCTCATGAAATCAAATACACATTTGTGAATGAATTCAAACACACTGAAATTGTTTAATGAGTCATACAAAATAGTATGACATACTTTTAAGTATAAGAACGAAAGTGAAGTATTGTCATGCCCTTTTTTCGGCCTTGCCCTTAAGCTGCTGCTTATTTTTAAAGACACTGTTGGTCCCCAGGCCGGATAAGGTCAATTTTTTGGTCCGTCCCGGTGTCACACAGAAAAATATAAGTATGTTCTGTAAACAGCGATCCCAAAGGAAAGTGGGAAAAGCTATTGTGAGAGGGAAGCAAGGTTTTAGTACACAGAGATTTTATATAAAATTAATTCCACAATATTTTTGGAAATAAATAATATTCCTTATATTGTTACATCGAAACAAGGGGATATTGTGAATATACTGACGGAGAAAATATTTCAATTATCGAGCTAGGAATTTAATATTCTTTCAACCAATAATAATTATAATAATAATAATAATAATAATAATAATAATAATAATAATAATAATAATAATAATAATAATAAAAATAATAATAATAATAATAATAGCAATAATAATAATAATAATAATAATAATAATAATAATAATAATAATAATAATAATAATAATAATAATAATAATAATAATAATAATAATAATAATAATAAGAATGACGATTATAAAAACAAATTATAATAATAAATAGAAAATCAAGAGAAGCAATAAAAATATAAAAATAATGCAGATTTCGTTTCTAAATTATGAAATTTAGAAGATACAATGTAAATTCTGAGCAAATTTCGTTAGAGAAATCTTTAATAGCTTTTTCAACATCTTCCTCCGTCTCATAATTTCATTCTATGGTTTCCAAAAGGCCCTTAAGATATTTAATGACGCTATGTTTATTAATGACGCAATTTACTGTTCAGATTAATGACCGAAAAGAGTGTACAATATATAGACAGAAAAGGAGGTCATATACGTGGAAGATTTTATTTACACACACAAACATACACACATGCGCACGCACATACACAGATAAGAGAGTAAATGCTAACAGCATTCATTAATTTAAGGATAAATATGGTAAATGTCATTATATTAGAAAATGAAACCCATCAGGACAAGGGGGAGTTACGAGCACATGGCTCTTTCCCGTGAGCACAGTTAGGTGAATACACATCCGTGATGCCTACTCTCAAAATGCAAGGACAGAAACATGTTTAAACTGTAGGCCTATTACGCTGGCTAGCATAGTTTGCAAAATTATGGAGAGACTACGATGAAAAGGGAATTTTTTGCACATGTATGGTTTTCTTTCCCGTGAGAGCAGAACGGTAACGACAGACACATACACACATAGAAAACACACACACTTGGTTGCATGCACACACCTACATGTATATATGCATATACCCACATGTTGCAATCACACACAAAATACTCAAAGATTACAATGCACACATATATGAACACAAATACACATAAAAATGCACGCACATATTGTCTTGAATGCAACTGAGTACATGTCCACATGCATTAACACAATTATGTACCCAGAGACACCAGTACATGCACTTATACACATACATATGCATACTACATGCAAACAAACAATGAGTAAGGAGTTCAATAGACTGACACATACAGACTGGAAAACACTCGCTATTCACAGATAATATAATACGAAAGGAAAAACTTACGGAGTGCCGTTGTAAAGGCAGAACTCCTGCGCTACCACCAGTACCTATGGTAAAAAATAATTTCACTTACCTCTAGGCATCCTTGTCGTAGGAGCGTTTGGAGAGTCAACGATGTATCTTTCGTATTTTGGATATATTTATCTGTAAATAACAGTTAGGGAGAATTAAATAAAAACTTTTAAGGACTGAAAAAAGGTAAATTTATGAATAAAGGGATTTACAATACAATATTATACTATAGGTGAGTTTTATTCAGGTGTGGAGTTGGATGACCTCGATTTCCTATACTACATGCCATCTCTCTCTCTCTCTCTCTCTCTCTCTCTCTCTCTCTCTCTCTCTCTCTCTCTCTCTCTCTCTCTCTCTCACACACACACACACAGAGAGAGGGAGAACATAAAAATGAAGCCATCTCTGTCCCAAACCTCTCCCACCCATGGGTCGGGAGAAGGGGTAGTCATCAGAGGACTTAAACAGAGAATCAAGAAGTTAGAGGAAATGGTTACAAACCTTGATGATAAAATTCGGAATATGGATGGAGAAATGAAAGAGAATGAAACACTCAGAGAACAAATAAGATCTTTGGAGGAAGCAAATAAAGCACAAGGGCAGGAGAGAAAGGAACTAGAAAAAAGAATAAAGAAGCTGGAAGGGGAAAAGAGTCAACTAGAATCTAGAATTTCTAAACAAGAAGATAAAAACAAACAGCTAAATGACAACCTAAAGGAATTAGATGTTAGTTCACTGCTATCTTCTGAGAGAGACGAGATTGCTGCTTGGAATGTTCAGATTAAGGAAAAACATTGAACAGTTCAGAAAAGAGTTCCAGGGAGCTGAATATGGAAAATGATGCCATGAAAACGTCCTTTGTTTGCTGATGCACTAAAGGGGAATGTGGCAGTAAAAGAGGCTGTAAAGGTGGTGGCACTGGAAAACATACAAACAGTTGACTATAAAGAGACAGTAATCGAAAAAATGAAAGACGTTGTGATGGAAAGGGCAAACCCACTCATCAGACAGGCACTTGATAAGGAGAAGACAGTGGTAATCTCAGGCATAAGTGAATCCCAGGAGCCAACATGGCAGGGGAGACTTGAAGAAAATAAAACTAACGTTGTAGACCTGATAAGAAAGCTTGGAGTAGTATGTGGTCCTGAGGATATTGTAAACATACACCAACTAGGTAAATATTCGAGGGAAGGAAAGCCGGAGACCAACAAAAGTAACCTTTGAGGAGAGGGGGAGACATGTAGGGGAAATATTGTTGAGAAAAAAAAGTCTAAAAGACCTTCAAGAATGCAAAGAAGTGTTCATTAGACGATACAGAACACAGGAAGAGATGGGAAAGATAAAAAACTTGTTGCAAGAGGCAAGAAGGTTAAATGATGAAAGAAATGAAGAAGAGAAGAAAAATTTTCGTAAATTTTCGTTACGGAATACTTCCAGACAAAGGGGAGATAAAGAAGATAATGACAGAAGATCAGGGGATGGGGCCTCATTAAGATTGTTATACACAAATGCTGATGGATTAGCTGGTAAGGCAGTAGAATTAAAAGATAGGATTCACAACAGTAAGGCAGATATAGTAGCAATTACAGAGGACTAAGTTGAGTGAGGACATAAACAGTGTCACAGTTTTTCCTAAGGGCTTCAGAATACTAAAGGGTCGAAAGATCTGAGAGGACTGGTGGAGGGATAGCACTGGCTCATAAGTGAGAGGATTCAAGTTGAAGAAATAAACTTTGGCTATAGAAAGTGAGTTCAGGGAATTTCTTGTTGCTCGCATAAATACTGGGTCAGAGAGCATTATAATAACTGTTGTATACAACCCACCAAGGAACCAAAATAGGCTTGAAATTTATGAGGAAAGTCATATAGGGTACGATTGAAGTCATAAACTCAGTTGTTAACATGGCGCGGGAGAAAAAAATGTAGGATTTTGATTAGGGGAGACTTTAATCATAAAGAGATAGATTGATAAAGAGATAGATTGGATAAATCTTGACCCACACAGTGGTGAGGACTCCTTTGGGGCAAGATTCCTAGATTGCGTACAAGGGAATTTCCTACACCAACATGTAATGGAACCAACAAGAGCCAGGGGGTGGGGATGAGCCATCACTACTTGATCTGGTGTTCACAGATAATGTGTTGGATATTGAAAATATTGAGTATGAACCACCAATTGGAAAGGAGTGACCACTGTGTGTTGCTGATGGAGTATATCATTGAAGACATTCTTCCTGAGAGTAGAGGCACTGAGGACATGAGGAGGAACTATCAGAAAGGAGATTACATCAAAATGAATGAGCTTTTTGCAGTTATTGACTGGAGAACCTTATTTTACAACAAATCTGTACAAGAAATGTATGACATCTTTTGTGAGAAATATGGGAAGATAGTAGATTGCTGCATACCTGTCACCAAAGTAGGTGTAATTCATGCCAGAGAGAAATGGTTCGATAATGGGTGTAAAAGAGCTAAGGAGTGGAGAGACAAATGCTGGAAAAGGTATAGGAGGAGAAAAAACATAAAGAGGAGAAAAACATAAATGCCTGGCAAACCTACAAAAAGAGCAAGAAATGACTACCTAAGTAAAAGGAGAGAGGCAGAGAAAGATTATGAGAGGGACATCACCAGGAAGGCTAAAGAAAATCCCAAGCTTTTCCACAGCTTTATCAGAGGGAAAAACTGAAGGTAAAAGAACAGGTTTTAAGGCTAAAGAGAGCGGATGGAAACATCACTGAGACGGACGAAGAGATCTGCAAAGAATTGAACAAGGAGTTTCAGTCAGTATTTACAGTAGAAAATACCCCACCCCCTCAGATTGCAGTGATAGAAGCTCAAGGGGCCGGTATTAGAGAACATCAACCTTACAGCCACAGAGGTATGCAAAGCGCTGATGGATTTAGATGTTCATAAAGCTACAGGTCCTGATGACATATCCCCTCATGTGCTTAAAAAATGCGCAAACACAATATCAGTGGCACTAAGTATCATATTTAAGGAGTCATTGGAGTCGGGGGAGATTCCAAGATGCTGGAAACAAGCAAATGTGATACCTATCTTCAAAAAGGGAAGGAGGGATACGGCTCTGGAAGGAGGGATACGGCTCTGAACTATAGACCAGTTTCCTTGACCAGCATAGTTTGCAAACTTATGGAGAAACTACTAAGGAAACATATCTCTCTTCACTTGGAATCCTTCAACTTTTTGTCAGGTGAGGCAACATGGCTTCAGAGAAGGAAGATCAACAGTAACAAACTTATTAGAATTTTATGATGAGGTAAGCCAAATCTTACAGGAAAGAGAGGGCTGGGCAGATTGCATATTCCTAGACTTCCAGAAAGCGTTTGACACTGTTCCACATGGGAGACTTATTAAGAAGCTGCAATCAATGGCTAAGAATAGGTGGAAATGTCTTGGAATGGATAAAAACCTTACTTAGAAGGAAGGGAACAGAGGGGTTAGAGTAAGACACTCAGTGTCTGAATGGAGAAGAGTTAGTAGTGGAGTTCCACAGGGTTCAGTTTTAGGGCCACTTTTGTTCCTTGTATATGTAAATGAGCTACCAGAGTCTGTAAATTTCATTCATGAATATGTTTGCAGATGATGCAAAGATTGTGAAGAAAGTAAAAAACGAGAACAATGGTAGAGAACAAAACGAGAACAATGGTAGAGAACTTCAGGAGGATCTAAATAATCTGCATGAGTGGTCAGAAAAGTGGCTAATGAAATTCAATACCTCAAAATGTAAGGTAATGAGAATGGGTACAAGTGCAAGAAGGCCCAAGCTTGACTACTCGGTGGCTGGAGTACAACTTCAAGAGACCAGAAAAATGAGAGAGATCTAGGAGGTAAACATACTGGCAGATTTGTCTCCAGAAATACATATAAATGGCGTAGTAAGGGCAGCATATGCATTCTTATCAAATGTAAGGGGTAGCCTTCAGGCACATGGACAAGGAAATGTTCAGAAATATTTATGTAACCTATGTGAGGCCAAAACTCGAATATGCAGCCCCCTTTTGGAATCCGCACTTGAAAAAGCACATAGCTAAGCTTGAAAAAGTTCAAAGACATGCCACGAAACTGGTGCCAGAAATACGCAATCTCGGTTATGATGAGAGGGCTGAGGGAATTAGACTTGCCATCACTCGAAGCTAGAAGAGTAAGGGGGGATATGGTGACAGTCTTTAAATTCCTTCATGGTTATGATAGAGTGGATAATTCCTTCATGGTTATGATAGAGTGGATAGGGATCGATATTTCGATATGGCTGGCTCTAGAACTAGAGGTCATAGTTTGAAGCTTCGGAAGAAAACTTGTTTGCAGGATGTAAGGAAATACTTTTTCAGTGTAAGAGTAGTTGATAATTGGAATTCGCTAAGCGAGGAGGTAGTTAATGCTACCTCAATCCATAGTTTTAAGGACAGGTATGATAAGTATCACTAAGTCTAAAAATGGAACCGATCAGGAGACGGGAAGATACGAGCTTTGGGCTCTTTCCCGTAAACACAATTAGGTAAACAATTAGGTAATCACACACTCACCTACATAAGAGTTTCCTACATTGTCATTACCAGCACTAAAAGCCTTTTTCAATATGATAGAAGTCATTCGCCAAATGAACACACACACACACACACACACACACACACACACACACACACACACGCACACACACACACACACACACACACACACACACATCTATATATATATATATATATATATATATATATATATATATATATATATATATATATATATATATAAAACTATCAAGACTAAGAAGATATATAATATATAGACTATAGATATAGATAGATAGAAGAAGATGAAGAACAAGAAGAAGAAGAAGAAGAAGAAAAAGAAGAAGAAGAAGAAAAAGAGGAAGAAGGAGAAGAAGAAGAGAAAAGAAGAAGATAACAACAACTCTATCTTTACACTTCGTCAAGGGTGAAATGCCGCAGGAATTCAATAAGAAAATGAACATTACGGTAAGCCGAATACAATATAATCCCTATGATGCCGTGGCTTGGTTGAAAAAAAAAATGTCTGTCTGCGTCTATCTCTCTCATCAAGGTAAAAGTTATTTTCATTAATGTAATGGTTTGATCTATCTTATATATTTTCCAGAGCCCAAAAAATACATCTCTGGAGAGCATTTCGATAACATTAAGAATAAAAAAAATGTATTTTGTAATCAAATTTAATTTTTGATATTTTAACCAATTAATTCGTAATATTGTATGTTTGTTTGTTTTTTGTTTTTTCTTTGTTTTAATAATCATCATTCCAAGCGTATTAATGATCAAAGACTCCTACGAAATTATTTCCAGTGATTTCTTCTTAAAAATTCATTTTTTTCCGGATCAGCTGAAGAACACGTACTTCATAGGTATCAACTTGAGAACCAGCGTTCTATAGTATATCTATTTAAGGTGGGGGTCGGAATTTTAGGTGTGACTTTTGTTATAAAATTATGTCAGGTAAGGGTAGGCTATCTTAATCAGGTTTGTTAATCTATAAATACAGGATCTGAAGTTAGCTGAGGTGCGTTTTCTCATGTTGATCCTAGATTCTTTAGCGCTATTTACTACATTTTGGCCCGAATTCTTAAACAGCGTAAACCTAGGATACCAATATTGTTAGTTAGCTAGACACACACAAATGGATTTCATAAACGCATCTGACGCGGTTCTGTGTAGGGCTAGAATCCCGTACGGGATCCTAGGCCCGATTTCTTAAGCAGTGTAAACCTAGGATACCATATTGTTAGTTAGCTAGGCACACACAAATGGATTTCATAAACGCATCTGACGCGGTTCTGTGTAGGGCTAGGATCCCGTACGGGATCCTAGCCATACACAGAACCGCGTCAGATGCGTTGATGAAATCCAGTTGTGTGTGTGTCTAGCTAACTAACAATATGGTATCCGAGGTTTACACTGTATAAGAAATCGGGCCTTTATTCATTATGAATCAAGAACTTCATGATTACAACCCTGGATTTGATTTGATTTGTTCGTTTAATTTTCTCGTAGATATTTCATTTTTATTTTTTTTTATCTTTCCAACTATGCCTATGCTTTAATTTGCATAAAAATTCTATATGATGAGATATCTTTATCGAAGACTTGTAAATGGATAACAACAAGGAAGCCCAAAGCTAACATCTAAATAATCAAGAAATCAATTCCCTATCATCACATCACCAAAGCCTCTCTAGAGGCTATACAATTTAGAGAAAAAATATCAAAGAGTAGATTTAGTGATACAGATAGAGCGATAGTAAATAATTTCGCATGCATCTAAGAATGAAGAGAGAGAGAGAGAGAGAGAGAGAGAGAGAGAGGAGAGAGAGAGAGAGAGAGAGAGAGAGAGAGAGAGAGAGAGAGAGAGAGAGAGAGAGAGAGAGAGAGAGAGAGAGAGAGAGAGAGAGAGAGAGAGAGAGAGAGAGAATGCTTCGAAGGCTTCGCGATAAATAGCCCATGGCTGTTTCACAACATCCATATGCTATTTACTATCTCAAATAGATAGACACACAGATAGATAGCTAGATAGATACAGACAGACAGATCGATAGATAAACAGACTGATAGATAGAAAGGTAGTAGCTACATACATATCATCTTTCATATTATTGCAATTAAACCTCAACATATATATGTAGACTGCTCGAGAGAGAGAGAGAGAGAGAGAGAGAGAGAGAGAGAGAGAGAGAGAGAGAGAGAGAGAGAGAGAGAGAGAGAGAGAGAGAGAGAGAGAGAGAGAGAGAGAGAGAGAGAGAGAGAGAGAGAGCTACGTCACTTTCCTCTGAAAACCTTTTTAGGAACTACTCTATTATTTCCTATTAACAAAATTACAGCAGAGCTTCGTGACATCCCTATTAAATTAAATTTCTCGTTGTGGTAATTACTGCCAACTCATCAGTGCTAGTAAGTACACCAGGAGATGAAGCGAGAGGCATAAAATATTCAAGAGTTCAGGATTTGCCCAGGATTCTTTAACACATTTTGTGCTAAAGCTAAATGCGCCTTATGTACTCCGATGGACTTTCATGTAGATTCTAGGTTCGAATCCTGATCAAAGTTAAATAAGTGATAGGCAAGCTTACCGTG
Source organism: Halocaridina rubra (assembly GCA_037179515.1). Lineage (NCBI taxonomy): Eukaryota > Metazoa > Arthropoda > Malacostraca > Decapoda > Atyidae > Halocaridina > Halocaridina rubra. Next base: position 20,779 of record JAXCGZ010006512.1, read on the forward strand.
AATGACGTGATGATGACGTTTACATACACCACAGCCAATGACAGCTTTATGGCTGCTTTTTGCTAGAGAAAAACATGGTAATGGGGAGTTGCTCAGGAGGAAAAGAAGATAAAGAGATAGCCAGAAACTGTGTCTTGGAGGCATTGAATTTAACTAAATATTGAGTGCCCACTCAGATACTCTCTGCAAATCGGAACTGAGAGTAGAAGAAAGAGTGATAGGAGGACTGATTACGAGTAGCAGATGAAGGTTGTGAAGAAAAGGCAGAGGAAAAGTGAAGGGTAGAATCATCAGAAAAGGCATGAAGAGAGGAAGATGGGGATTGTAGAAGATTATTGATGCAGAGAAGGAAGAGAGTAAGTGAATGAACAGAGCCCTGTGGAATACCACTGGTAACAGAGAAAGGGCTAGATGTCCGCACCATCAACAACTACAGCTTAATTGGGTAAGTAGCCAAAGAAGATGCATTCTGCCACATCAGTAGCCACATTTATACTCAGTATCTTTTTTTTAAATATCTTTAATGCATTTTGAAATTTCATATCTATTTGAAATGTACACTTATGTCAATTAAGAAGCAATTCCCTATTTATTTTCTTTTTAAACAAAATAGTTCGATAGATATCTTTTTACATTATTTTTAACTTGTTTACTTAAAGATTCTTTTAAAAGATTCTTTTAACAGAAATATTTTCAACTAGGATATTATAGATTGTTTCCCACAAGAGGATTTTTCACCAGTTTTCATTACAACTAGTTCTTAAACTAGTATTTGATACATGGTTTATTGTAAGAACAAGTATATATAGGATCTTTATAACTAAGTAGTTTTTGATAAAAAAAAAATTAGGAGCACTTTTTTAATACATTAAGAATTCAGAGCCGTTTGCTAGAGTCATTCTCAAGGGTTAGGTAAAGAAGTTTTCGTGTAGTTATTATTTAACTTAATACATGAGCTTGAATATATTTCAGTGGTTTGAATCCATTTCAGAGGCCGTTCTACAGCCAAGATTAAATATGCCAATGGAAAGAAAGCAATGTTTTGTAAATGTAATTGTAAAATGGTAAATGTTGAAAAAATATCAAATTTTGATTTTAATATTATTGGGAGTAAAAGTAAACATTTAGGATTTACAAGTGAAAAAAATATCACTAGTTTGTGTTAAAATCGTACAATCTGAAATGAAAAATTAGATATTTTATGTACGGAAAACTTATTCTATAAATTGGAGTAAGGATGAAATCATATCAAGCAAATGGTTATGGAAGAGCACTTTATTTGTTCAAAGATATTCATGCATCAGACTTTGAAATACTTTAAATGTTTACTTTAGTTGCAAATACAAAGGTACAGAGTATTTAAAACTTTATTTAATGGAATTTTATTTACACTAATGCATACATGAAAAATATACTTTACACATTATATATACCAAAAATATTCATATATGTAAATATTGTGTATATTTTAAATGTACAATGAATATTTTTTGTATATATAATGTGTAATGTATATTTTCCATGTATGTATTAGTGTAAATAAAATTTATTCAATAAAGTTTTGCATACAGTGTACCTGTGTATGTGCAACTAAAGGAAACTTATAAACTGTTTCAAAGTCTGATGCAAGAATATCTTTGAGCAAATAAAGTTCTCTTTCATAACCATTTGTTAGATATGAATTCATCCTTACCTCCAAGTTCTAGAATAAGTTTTCCAAAA
>JAXCGZ010006512.1:30000-37715 GCA_037179515.1 Halocaridina rubra
TTTGAAGTATTGAATTTCATTAGCCACTTTTCTGACCACTCATGCAGATTATTTAGATCCTCCTGAAGTTCTCTACCATTGTTCTCGTTTTTTACTTTCTTCACAATCTTTGCATCATCTGCAAACATATTCATGAATGAATTTACAGACTCTGGTAGGTCATTTACATATACAAGGAACAAAAGTGGCCCTAAAACTGAACCCTGTGGAACTCCACTACTAACTCTTCTCCATTCAGACACTGAGTGTCTTACTCTAACCCTCTGTTCCCTTCCTTCTAAGTAAGTTTTTATCCATTCCAAAACATTTCCACCTATTCTAGCCATTGATTGCAGCTTCCTAATAAGTCTCCCATGTGGAACAGTGTCAAACGCTTTCTGGAAGTCTAGGAATATGCAATCTGCCCAGCCCTCTCTTTCCTGTAAGATTTGGCTTACCTCATCATAAAATTCTAATAAGTTTGTTACTGTTGATCTACCTTCTCTGAAGCCATGTTGCCTCACTGACAAAAAGTTGAAGGATTCCAGGTGAAGAGAGATATGTTTCCTTAGTAGTTTCTCCATAACTTTGCAAACTATGCTGGTCAAGGAAACTGGTCTATAGTTCAGAGCCGTATCCCTCCTTCCCTTTTTGAAGATAGGTATCACATTTGCTTGTTTCCAGCATCTTGGAATCTCCCCCGACTCCAGTGACTCCTTAAATATGATACTTAGTGCCACTGATATTGTGTTTGCGCATTTTTTAAGCACATGAGGGGATATGTCATCGGGACCTGTAGCTTTATGAACATCTAAATCCATCAGCGCTTTGCATACCTATGTGGCTGTAAGGTTGATGTTCTCTAATACCGGCCCTTGAGCTTCTATCACTGCAATCTGAGGGGGTGGGGTATTTTCTACTGTAAATACTGACTGAAACTCCTTGTTCAATTCTTTGCAGATCTCTTCATCCGTCTCAGTGATGCTTCCATCCGCTCTCTTTAGCCTTAAAACCTGTTCTTTTACCTTCAGTTTTCCTCTGATAAAGCTGTGGAAAAGCTTGGGATTTTCTTTAGCCTTCCTGGTGATGTCCCTCTCATAGTCTCTCTCTGCCTCTCTCCTTTTACTTAGGTAGTCATTTCTTGCTCTTTTGTAGGTTTGCCAGGCATTTATGTTTTTTCTCCTCCTATACCTTTTCCAGCATTTGTCTCTCCACTCCTTAGCTCTTTTACACCCATTATCGAACCATTTCTCTCTGGCATGAATTACACCTACTTTGGTGACAGGTATGCAGCAATCTACTATCTTCCCATATTTCTCATAAAAGATGTCATACATTTCTTGTACAGATTTGTTGTAAAATAAGGTTCTCCAGTCAATAACTGCAAAAAGCTCATTCATTTTGATGTAATCTCCTTTCGGATAGTTCCTCCTCATGTCCTCAGTGCCTCTACTCTCAGGAAGAATATCTTCAATGATATACTCCATCAACAACACACAGTGGTCACTCTTTCCAATTGGTGGTTCATACTCAATTTTTTCAATATCCAACACATTATCTGTGAACACTAGATCAAGTAGTGATGGCTCATCCCCACCCCTGGCTCTTGTTGGTTCCATTACATGTTGGTGTAGGAAATTCCCTTGTACGCAATCTAGGAATCTTTCCCCGAATGAGTCCTCACCACTGTGTGGGTCAAGATTTATCCAATCTATCTCTTTATGATTAAAGTCTCCCATAATCAAAATCCTACATTTTTTTTCCCGTGCCATGTTAACAACTGAGTTTATGACTTCAATAGTACCTATATGACTTTCCTCATAAACTTCAAGCCTATTTTGGTTCCTTTGTGGGTTGTATACAACAGTTATTATAATGCTCTCTGACCCAGTATTTATGCGAGCAACAAGAAATTCCTTGAACTCACTTTCTATAGCCAAGTTTATTTCTTCGACTTGAATCCTTTCACTTATGAGCAGTGCTATCCCTCCACCAGTCCTCTCAGATCTTTCGACCCTTAGTATTCTGAAACCCTTAGGAAAAACTGTGACACTGTTTATGTCCTTACTCAACTTAGTCTCTGTAATTGCTACTATATCTGCCTTACTGTTGTGAATCCTATCTTTTAATTCTACTGCCTTACCAGCTAATCCATGTGTCATCACATTCATACCACCTGCAAAAAATTGCAGAAAAACACATTCATACTACCTGCAAAAAATTGCAGAAAAACACATTCATACCACCTGCAAAAAAATGCAGAAAAACACATTCACACAAACACACACACACAAACGAGAGCACACAACTCCTCCCCGCATTGAATCATCTTCATCCTCCTCCTCCTTTTGCGAGTTATATTATGGTATGAAGGTATCGTGTTTAGGTGTGACGGCCGCAAGGAAATCGCTTCGCTTATATTTCGAAAACTTTTCCTTCACGACTTCTTCCTGCTAGTCATTCGAGGAACTGTCTTCCTCACCTGGGCGTCTAATGACACCCGTGCTAGTATCTCTTAACCAGTTTCTTATATTCTTTCCTTCGCCTTTCGCGGTTTTCTCTTCTTCCTTCTTTTTCTGGTGGGAGTTGTCATGGGCTGTGGTCACCACTGGCATTGCTTTTACATTCCTTGCATTTCTTCCTCTCTTAGGAGCACGTCTTTGGCTTAGCAAGGCAATGCCCTCCGAGGAGGGTATCTTGTTGACCTGTGGTTTCTCGCCAGTGTCTGCCGTCATTTTGACACCCATCTTTGGTCTTACTACCGTGGCAGTGCTTTCTTCAATCGCAACAGAGGTACCGTCTCCAATCTCTTTTCCTTCAGAGTCTTCGTCATCATTGCTTGCTGAAGTATCAGCTTCTTTGCATTCCTCATTCAGTACGAGGCTTGACGATAAACTCTCCAGCTTTGCATTTCCAGTCTCATTTATTGAGCTGTTTTCCGTTTCTTTCTTCAAACTTTCATCTGAACTGCAAGTTTCTGATTCTTCTACACATTTCTCTTCTGGAGAGCCGGTTTCAGGTTCCTCATTACCGTTTCCATCGTCATCCAGAGTCTGATTTTCGACCTTTGATTCTTTCTTATTGGCATACTCAACAAGCAAAGAAACTGTCTTCGTAATAACACAGACACCAACGCCAAGCAAAATTGGGTATACCAAGTGATGTTGCGCAACTTGCCCGCCGTTGGTTTGTCTCACTGAGTTCTCTCTCTCTCTCTCTCTCTCTCTCTCTCTCTCTCTCTCTCTCTCTCTCTCTCTCTCTCTCTCTCTCTCTCTCTCTCTCTCTCTCTCTCTCTCGCGCGCGCGCGCGCTATCTCTCCATTATCGAAGCAAAGGCTCTTCAAGATGCTCTTCCAACATTGATCTAAAACATCTTTCTTCTTCTTCTTCGTCTACATCTTTCCCCACTTTTATGTGGGGTCGATGTTTCTGGATCCTGGAAAGTCGCTTGAGGCATAAATACGAGCATTTGAAGCCATGAATTGCGGACCTCGACCACTTTCTTATAATGGCTGAAGTTTACACAGTCGTCAGTACAAGCATTGTGGAATGCATTGTATCCGGGGATGAATTTCCAGGAGGGATCAAAAGGTGTCCTCAAAAAATCTCTTTGCCGCTGGATTTCTGGAAAGTAGTCTCCAACAACTGGGCGTTTTCTGAGGACACTAAAGGGAAAACGTCCTAGAGTATTGTGAGCTTCGTCGACCAACGCCTGAAGATCACTGAGCTATTCTAGAACTTCATTATCCCTGGAGATCCAAAAACGCCTGCTAAAATGAGCTGAAAAAATGACCGATGAGCACAACAGCAAGAAACTGTAGAAAATAAGGTTTGCGAAATTCATTATGAAATTATGTTATTAATAAAGAACTGCCGAATTCTTCTGGAAACTCCGAACGTGCTTTGACTTTCTTCATATGTCATTACGTCATACCCTCTGTACGGTCATATTCTTGAAGCAACGCATACAAATACACACGTCAACACACGCATGTACCCACACGGACAAATACACGTCCGCATAAGCACGCGCACACGCACACACGTGTGCGCACGCCCGAAAAAAAGACCTGAAAACGGGGGTCACAACAATGGGGATTTTCCCCCAAAGAACAAGTACAAACTACAAACTAAACAAAAATGAGCGTGCTTATAATGTGTGTGTGTGTGTGTGTATACATACACAAACACACACGACCTCCTTTCAAGCACACACACACACACACACAAGCTTGCCCATACAGTATATATATATATATATATATATATATATATATATATATATATATATATATATATATATATATATATATATATATACATACATGCATATATATATGTGTATATATATATATATATATATATATATATATATATATATATATATATATATATATATATATATATATATATATATATATATATATATATATATATATATATATATACATACACACACACACACACACACACACACACATATATATATATATATATATATATATATATATATATATATATATATATATTATTTATATATATATATATATATATATATATATATATATATATATATATATGCATGTAAATATGGTTGTATGTATGTATGTTAGCGCTTTCCATGAACGTGCAGGCGTCATGCTCTATAACACTGCCTACTCTTTAGGTAAGAGACGAGGGGGGGGGGCAAAATCAATGATAGATAGATAGATAGATAGATAAATAGATAGATAGATAGATAGATAAATAGATAGATATAGATAAACAGATAGATAGACATCACAGTTAATATAATGCCTTATGGCAACGAGAGGAAGGGATAACCAGGAGACAGGTACCAATGGGGGGGAGGGTTAAGCAAGATAGCACATGAAAACATTTCAACTTGGATATCCAGCAGAGTATGCGAGGCGAAGTACTATAAGTTCTTTCTAGCTATGAATATTGCAAGTTACCAAAAATCCCTTACTATGATGTTTCTTATTATCATTTCATTAGCGGTATCTCATTTCTGGGGATTATCGCGTCACCTTCACAATTGGATCTCCCTTGTATCTCAGTTCTTTTATACCCAGGAATCGAATGGACTTCATAACTTCAGAAATTTTGCTACGAAGGACACCAGATCTGCTGTCTCCAATGCTGGCATGATTCCAGAAGACGATCCAAAGCCAGAGGAAGAGACGTGCAGCGAAGACCATGGAAGCGTCAATATAGAAGAACAAACTAGTCATATGGATGTTATAAAGAATGCCTCCGAATCTTCCCGCGAAGACGACCCGTCTCCATGCAACCACGATGGAATTATTTTACAGATTGAAGAAATGATGGCTCAGCTTCCGGATGAAACTCCCTCGTGCCAGAAATATGGAAGTGAGAATGTAGTGCCTTCATCTCCCGCTGAAGACCAGAATGCTTCACTGGAGAGAGACGAATCACCCGGTAAAGACATACCATCTACATATAAGTACGGTGGCAATACTGTACAGAATGAAGAGGTGAGAGAGAGAAATGAAAGTAATGTTGCAGATACAAACGTAATCGATTTTCACGATATAGACATCCAATATTTGGATAAGGAAGAACTCTGCAACCGCCTGGAACTCGTGGGTCGTGCAGGATTTGAAGGGAAGTCTGCATTAAGTAAAGTTCTCTTTGATGGGAAATTGAGCATGCTGAAAGAAAATAATAGCAAAACAGTCAGCGTTAAGGAGATGCAAATCTTGAAATACTTGAACGGCGTTGGAGGAGCACCCAAATTATTGGCCGCTACTCAGTCGTCGTTTGTACACGAAATCGCAGGCAGTTACAGCTTTTTGGACCAGATATGCAATCATTTTAGTGTTAAGGATAATGGACACTATAACACATTGTATAAGGTTTTGTCGGTTGTTAAAGAATTACACGCTATGGGAATATCCCATAACAATTTAGCACCAAACAATATCATGGTGGATGCCGAGACAGGAAAGATTAAGATTGTAGATTTTAGCAGGGCTTGTAAGATGGGTGAAACAGGACCGTTTGAATACGATCGTCCCAAGGGATACAAAAGTATATATATGATACCCGAATACGATAAAGGACAACAAGTGACGCCAACAAGTGATGTATACACTCTAGGAGTTATTCTGGCTTTCATTTTTTGTCGATACTCTTCCGAGTCTAAAAATCCCATCATTAAAAGACTGATTGGAAGTGCCTTGTCCAAGGATCCGCAAATGCGGCCCTCTCTGGATGAATTCGCGACAGTGTTAAAATACGCCCACAAGTACGAGAACACACGAAAGTATAAAGCTCACGGTAAGACAATGTGTGCCAACATAAAATCCAAGAAAATGTTCAAAGAAGTAAAGAATGTCGGGTATTTCGACAGGCTATTCAAGAGAAAGCCCTCTGGTGGCGGCAGTGCCCTTAAAGCTCAAAATAACGTCTGTGAGAGGTTTCGTTGACCAGCCTGCTTCAGGAAATGGAAATAGCGAAAATGGATAATGACCTATTTCGAGGATTAGTAAATATGGGCTGTTGGTGGTGGTGGTGCTACCGATACTCTCTGGGTGGTAGAGTATCCATCACAACCAGCGGTAAATTTTGAACACGCCTCACATTATCGGCTGCTTCGGCTGCAAGGTTTATTGTGGACCTGTTGGTGGTGATGTTGGTAGTGGTGGTGCTACCGATACTCTCTTGGTGGTAGAGTATGCATCACAACCAGCGGTGACACAATCCCCGAGCAGTTGTGGCAATCTGATGTGAGGTGTTATGCATTGATTTCTCAATTAAATTTTGTTCCTCCTCTATTGCTTCACACATCTGTTCGAAATACATAGTATGATGAATGAATAGGATAGGATAGGATAGGATAGGATGGGAGGGGGATAAATAGTGAACAAACAAACAAACAAACAAACATTTATTTCCATTTTTGTACAATGGTTATTCTTATACAATCTAAAAGTAACTTATAAGTAGATATATAATTGAACTAATAAGTAAGAGGGTAATACATTCTGTTAAATTAAATAATGGTATCCTAGAAAATAATAATACTGTAATAAAAATGTTAACAATAATGTTAATAATAAAGTAGTAGATCTGGTATTGAGAGAAAGCTTTCGGATTATTAAGATCAGAGCAAATAATCAAAACAAACAAACATTTATTTCCATTTTGTACAAGGGTTATTTTCAAAGTAAAAAGTAATTTATAAGTAGACATGTAATTAAACTAATAAATAACAGGGTAATACATTTAGTTATATTAAATGTAGCTTTCATAAAAAATAATAATGCTGTAATAATACTGTGATAAACATGTAATTAAACTAATAAATAAGAGGGTAATACATATAGTTAAATTAAATGTAGCTTTCATAGAATATAATAATGCTGTAATAAAAATGTTAACAATAATGTTAATAATAAAGTAGTAATAGTAACACTAGATACAGTGTCGTTATTATCGGCATCACTTCCATATTTGTTTTCCTTACAATGAGAATAATTAGTTCTTAACGAGCAGCAACTATTTGTCCAAAAGAAAACTGTATAGTTTGCCTTTGAAAGCTGTGAGGGAGGATACATTTTTAAGATGCTCTGGAATATTGTTCCAGAGTGTTGGCCCTTTGATAGTGATCATCTTTGAACCTGCTTCTGTTTGTACTGTGAATAAAGAGCTCACTGCTCTGTCGAGTGTTGGTTCCCCTTATATCCCTGACTGTTTTTAACTCATATAGCC
>JAXCGZ010006513.1:2500-37671 GCA_037179515.1 Halocaridina rubra
TGAAACTACTGGAAATATAAATATTTATGGTAGCTTACGTAGCTGCGACCCCAATACATTGTACGCTATCGGACACAAGCAAAACGTTTGATAAGCACAACGTGAACGGGGCACACGTGAGTTAGACTGAACGAGCCTTTGTCCTAAACGCTGATAGCGGTATCGTATTTTACATGTTGCAATACTGTTAGTATTTATGTTTTTTACTATTTTTTACTGTTTTATTATTCTTAGGCTAAGAAATACGTTTTTTTATCTATAAACTCATGAAACTACTGGAAATACAAATATATATGCTAGCTCACGTAGCTGTGACCCCAATACATTGTACGCTATCGGACACTATTTCACATGATGCAATACTGTTATACTGTATGTACGTTTATCTAAATTTATGGTTTTTACTATTTTTTATTGTTTTATTATTCGTAGGCTGGGAAATAAATTTTTTTTTTATCAATTAGATAATGAAATATGTTTTTTTCAATAAAAAAAATTAAGATACTGAGAATTTTTATTTTTTTAATATTTTAATATTTTTGCATATATCCAAAAAATAAAATAATAATTTGCCAAAATAAAAACCGTGGTACAGTGAAAACGCGAACCAAGAAACGCGATCCAGCGGGGGATCACTGTGTATATATATATATATATATATATATATATATATATATATATATATATATATATATATATATATATATATATATATATATATATATATATATATATATATATATATATATATATATATATATATATATATATATATACACAGTAATCCCCCCTTATCACGGTAGTTCGGTTCCGGGACCGGGCTCGAGACAGGAAAACCGCGAAGTAGGATCAGCCTATATGTCCATAGATATTTTAATTTATTTTTACATTTACATTGTATAAACCCTCTCTGTACTGTTAACAAACCACCCTTTACTTCATAAATAACAGCATGCAACGTAAATTTATATGAAAGTGATAGATAAAATTACGGTGAATGAAGTGGTAATCACATGACATACTCATGTACATAGGTATTTTACAATTATTTTTACGTTTACTTATTGTATAAACCCTCCCTGCACTGTTAAAAAAACACCCTATACATTATAAAGAACAGCCAGCAATGTAAATTTTTATGAAAGTGATAGATAAAATTACAGTGAATGAAGTGGTAATTACAGGACATACTCATGTACATAGGTATTTTACAATTATTTTTACGTTTACGTACTGTATAAACCCTCCCTGCACTGTTAAAAAAACACCCTTTACATTATAAATAACAGCAAGCAACGTAAATTTTTATGAAAGTGATAGGAAAATTTACCGTGAATGAGGTGATGATGACGTGACATAGGTATTTTACAATTATTTTTACGTTTACGTACTGTATAAACCCTCCCTGCACTGTTAAAAAAACACTCTTTGCATTATAAATAACGGCATGCAACGTAAATTTACATGAAAGTGATAGATAAAATTACGGTGAATGAAGTGGTAATTACATAACATACTCATGTACATAGGTAGTTTACAGTTATTTTTACGTTTATGTACTGTATAAACCCTCCCTGCACTGTTAAAAAAACACCCTTTACATTATAAATAACAGCAAGCAACGTAAATTTACATGAAAGTGATAGATAAAATTACGGTGAATGAAGTGGTAATTACCTGACATACTCATGTACATGGGTATTTTACAATTATTATAAATAACAGCATGCAATGTAAATTTATATGTACGTGATAGGTAAACTTACCGTGAATGAGGTGATGATCATCTTTCTTGACCCCGGAGGAAAGTATTTCTCAGCCAATAAAAGCTTTACGGCTGCATTTTGGGGGAGAAGAACATGGTAATGGGGAGTTGCTGTCGCTGTTTATTCATTTGTTGGAAGATGGTATGGTAAGGAATCATGGCATCGTCGAGAAAATTACAGGTCACCAAACAAACCATATTATTGTCATATTCCTGCGAGAGTTGTTGGAGTGCTTTAAAATGTTCATACATGGCTGCCAAACATTTGAGTGTAAGGCCAGGCTCTTCAATTTCTTCGTGCGTTTCCTCAAGTTCTTCCTCTTCTTCGCTCGCTGATTTCATCATTTCTTCCAAGTCTTCATCAGTCAAAGGCTGCGAGTGGCAGTCAATCAGTTCATTCACATCTTCGGGAGTCATATCTTGAAAGCCTTCTCCTCCTAGCAATGCAGCCAACTTCACAGCTTTCGCAACTGCCGACTTCTGCACTTCGTCAGGAGCAAATCCCTTGTAGTCGTGGATGACTTCGGGCCACAATTTCTTCCAGCTGGCATTGATTGTGGCCGACTTCATCTCTTTGATTGCTTTCTGAATATTTTGTAGGCATGTGGCAATCGTGTAATTATGCCAGTATGTCTTCACTGGAAAGTCTTTGTCCGAATCCATGGCTTCAACAAGGTTTGCCAGGGCATTTCGTGTGTAGAGGGCCTTGAACGCACGAATAACGCCTTGATCCATAGGCTGAATCAGTGACGTCGTATTCGGTGGCAGGAACTCAACTTGAACACCGTCATATTGGAGATTGGTTGCGTGGCCACCAGCATTATCCATCAAAAGAAGGACTTTAAATTCAAGGCCTTTTTCCATAAAGTTTTACCTGAGGGATAAAGCATTGGTGAAACCAGTCCGATGAGAGGCTTTTTGTGATCCATGCCTTAGGGTTATGCATCCAATACACTGGCAGCAGATTCTTATTCTTGTTCTTCAAAGCCCTAGGGTTCTTTGACTTGTAGATAAGCCCGGGCTTTAACATGAAGCCCGCAGCATTCCCGCACATGAAGAGGGTAACGCGATCTTTGTGCGCTTTAAATCCCGGGGCTTTAGCTTCGTCCTTGAAGAGAAAAGTGCGAGATGGCATTCTCTTCCAAAATAAGCCAGTTGTATCTGCAGAGGCAGCTTCACCATGCACTGAAACGCTTTTTAGGCCATAGTGTTTTTGAAATTTGAAGAACCATCCCTTGCTAGCAACGAACCGTTGTATCCTCGATGGAGAATCGCTGGAGGGTCCTGGTTGTGGGTTGTCGATATCTTCTCTCTTCTCCTCTCCATGGTCGCCACTGTCGTCATCGGGTTCATTTGCAGCGAATGTCTAGTACAGCTTCTTTGCCTTTGTTTGTACGATATTGGTGTCTAAGCTGATGTTTTTCTTTCTGCAATCAGCAATCCACAGGGCAAGAGCAGCTTCCATCCACACTACTGCCTTATTGCGGGATGTTACGACCCTCTTCACTGATTTATCAAAAGAAATGCTCGCTGCTTTCTTGATCTTTGCCTCATCCTTTTTGATGTAGCGAACAGTAGATTCATTGAGGCCATAATAGCGGCCGACATCCACAAACCTTTTTCCTTCTTTCAACATATCTAAGAGTTTCACTTTATCTACAATGATTAACATTTTCCTTTGCCGCTTAGGCTGACTACCAGAAGCCTTAGAAGGTGAAGGACGTTTGGGAGGCATTGCAAAGGTTAAATTACGCGTGAAAACACAATCACAAGCAAAACGTATTAATAAGCACAACGAGAACGGCGCACACGTGAGTTAGACTGAACGAGTGAGGCGGCACATTGGAAAATGGAGGGAAAAGCAAACTGCAATGAAAAAGCCAATCAGACCCCATGATACAGAAAAACAATTCTGTGATTCGTCATCTCCCAACCTTTCAGCCAATAGCATTCCATGAACTATCTCATGTAGGTGAGAGCCTTTTCGTTTTTCGAAACACTGATAGCGGTATCGTATTTTACATGGTGCAATACTGTTAGTACTTTATGTTTTTTATTATTTTTTACTGTTTTATTATTCTTAGGCTTGGAAATACTTGTTTTATCAATAAAATAATGAAAATTTTAATATTCACTAGGTCACGTAGGTGAGAGCCTTTGCGTTTTCCGAAACGTGATACCAGTATGGTATTTTTCATGGTGCAATACTATTAGTACTGTATTTATGTTTTTTACTATTTTTTACTGTTTTATTATTCTTAGGCTCGGAAATACTTGTTTTATCAATAAAATAATGAAAATTTTAATATTCACTAGGTCACGTAGGTGAGACCTTTGCGTTTTCCGAAACACTGATACCGGTATCGTATTTTACGTGGTGCAATGCTGTTAGTATTTATGTTTTTTACTATTTTTTACTGTTTTATTATTCTTAGGCTAAGAAATACGTTTTATTTTATCAATAAAATCATGAAACTACCGGAGATATAAATATATATGCTAGCTCACATAGCTGCGACCCCAATACATTGTACGCTATCGGATACTATTTCGCATGATGCAATACTGTGAGTTATACTGTACGTACGTATATCTAAATTTTTACTATTTTTTACTGTTTTATTATTCGTAGGCTGGGAAATAAATTTTTTTTTATTAATGAAATTTTTTTTTTCAATAAAAAATTAAAATACTGAACATTTTTATTTTTTCAATATTTTAATATTTTTGCGTATACCCAAAAATTAAATAATAATTTTCCTAAAAAAAACCGCGATACAGTGAGAACGCGAACCAAGAAACGCGATACAGCGGGGGATCACTATATATATATTTACCCCATCTTGCAAACTATACTTTCCTGTACATATATATGCAGCACTGTACAGTACTTAGGCTAAAGATGCTTACAGTAACTACTACATAAAACATAAAGTATACAGTAATAATGAATCTGATATGTTCATAGCTTGATACTTTGTTAGCACAGTGCTGTATATATGTTGTTGAAGCACCAGAGAAGATTGCAATTATTACACAAGGTTCCAGGACTCTTTGGTTCAGATATCCCTGTTGAAGAGAGTGATAGAAAGATTCTTCTCCAGAATATCTTCAACACTGAAGTACCTTTTGCCTTGAAATATGAGCTGAAGACACTTTTCGAGAAAGTGTCTTCAGCAAAGATTGTTTTGTACTTGTTGTGCCACACTGATGCTTTACTAACATATGAAATATTCAGAGATTTATTCACTACCATTTAATTTTTATCAAACCTAGGAAAAGCACCAAGGTACAGCAAGAACAGAAGTATCTTTGGTTAAGATTTTTTTTGGAAAAAGTTGTTGGGACCTCTCTGGAAGTTTAACTTCTGGGTCTTCGTCTTTTTTCATGAGACTTTATTCATCAAGGAATGTTTCATAGCATGAGAATGAAAGTTGACATTCAAAAGTTCGTATTCCAAGGCAAAAGGTACTTCATTGTTGAAGATATTTCTAGAGAAGAGAGCTATTAATGCTTTGGGAGCAGATTTTCTCTTATCTCTCTATTCATTGAGGATATCTGGAACAGTGGGCTCTGGAAGCTTGTGTCTTCTTTACTGTCCTCGCTAATGTTTCTTAACTACTACATAAATCATGAAGTATACAGTATTAATGAATTTTGATACAGTAATAATAATGTAATTAGACAGTATAGTACAGTAATACAAACATTAATACAGGGGTATATAATAGGTAGTTTTTGTTTGTATCTGTGCATGTTTGTAACTCGGTCATGCTCTCTCTCTCTCTCTCTCTCTCTCTCTCTCTCTCTCTCTCTCTCTCTCTCTTTCTTTCTTTCTTTCTGGGACATACCAAATATCAACTTACGAACATCCTTTTGGAACAAACATCCCTCTCTCTTGACCAGGAACATTCTTGATTAACTTTTCATCAGGATTTCGAGCCATTTTACAAATCACGATTGATTAAGACACTGTTATCTCTTTACCTGTTTGTCAGTAGATACTACACAAACTTTATGACAATGTGATGCATCTACAGATTAATTATTACTAATGCCTGCAGCTTTGATAACTCCACAGAGAGTTAAATAATTATTTTCACAAATCATAGTGATCACTTTCTCAGTGTAAATGTTGTCCCTTGACTTGGGAAGCTGTCCCTTTTGACTGTCTGTAGTGTATGTTTCTCCCAATTTGAAACGTGGTACCGTTTGTGACGTTGTAAAAGGCTCAAGCAATCCTGTCTATATACTGTAACATTTAAAAAATCATATTACCAAATGCACTGAGAACACTCATTTCAAAACTTATAGCTCAATGACTAATTGACCTAGTGTCATTTGGCTCATAACAAACTTAAACTGTTGTAATTTTTACACCTCATATTGTTACTCTTGTAAGTACATACCAGTTAATTTTATATGCCTCGTATTATCCCAAAAATATAAATTTACTTCTAGGACTTATTTGCAGTTCACCATATTCTTATTTAAGATAATTTTCCTTCAATTTTGAAATAGAAAATTTGGAATTTATGGTGTTTTGACGTACTATTTTTTATGTTCTAGTTTAGTAGTAATATTTTGTTTCTATTGCCAGGAATCTAGACTGAGTTTACATGGTGTCCTCTCCTGGAAGAGTGCATCTGTATCCTGGGCATGGGTAAAGTCTAGTATGTTAGCTGCAATGCTTCCTCTAAATGGAATGGACGTAGTACCTGGCAGTACGTGGCGACTCTTCAATGAAGACTACTCTCAGGAGGTCTTACTTAGGTGAGCGATGACTGCTTTAACACTATGTTTAAATTTCCTACAGAATTATTCCATAATGATTAATAATTTTAGGATTATGTTATCTGTGTATTAGTATGCAGATAAAGATTTTTAGATATGTTTTTGCAAGAAAACTAAATTGCTAATAACTTTGTAGATGTTAATGTTATAGATGTCTAAGTATGATCTTTTTGTAATGTATTCTATCAGAGAAGAACTAGGATTCTCTCGACAAATTAGTTTTATTCTTATTTTTTAAACTATAACACACAGATTATAAGAAAATGCATTTTTCTTTTTAGATATCTTGCAATGGTTCCTGTAGTCTTGCATATTATGATTTGATCCGTTAATATTTTTTATCATCATTTAATGTGTTTTACCTTTCAGTAATTGCTTCATGTTTTCTGATTATGCAAATATTTCAAATCATGGAGACAGGCTTTTGTATCATAGATCTTTAAATGCACTTGCCTTTCTGCTGGAATGGACGATTGGGCTATGCATTTTAGGTGCAGATGTTTTGGAGTTGCCATTGTGGCACCATTTATTTTATAAAGATAGCTTAGTTAGGTTAGGTTTTCAAAATATAAAAATCTTCTTAGCTCCAGCCAAAATGAGTTTAGTACCTAAACAACTGGCGCCAAAATGACTGCGACAAAATGTACCAAGCCCCCTGTTATGCATTGAAGCATATGATCTTATGCATAATCTTTCTTCTAGTTCCAGATATGCTGCTCCCCCTGCAGCAGGGCAAGTTGAGAAACTTCTTCATTATCTCTTATCGCTCTTCCACCCCCAACCTTTTTTGTATTCCAGGTGTAGTATACTGTCTCTGTTCTATTTGGGCAGGAAACTATATATATATATTTCTTTATTTGTGTTATTGCATCAATGATTTTAGCTATAGCGTTGTAAGCTTGTAAAAGATAATGAGGCAATCTTTCTGTTCAAGTAGACTTTTATGTTATGCTGATAAGAATGTAAGTTTCATATTGTTATTAGGTTGCTTTTGTATATAAATAAATACTGAAACCCTTAATTGTGACCAAAATGCATGGTATTTTTTATATGCTGTACTTGGCTGCTAGAAATTCTGGTTTATGTAAGATGTTTTTATGTTATTTAGTATAAATGCCCCTCATGAATTTCCTTTGACAAATGGTAAAATGCTGCTTTATCATCCATATTATTTTCATCCATTTTTGGTATTTACTATTGTTCCTTATGGTATTGCATAAATCTCTGTCATGTAACTTAGGATTTGTAATGTTAAAAAGTTGGGTATAAAATTATAGAATAATTTAGTACCTATAATCCACAGAAATTATGGATACAGCTGCTGCTTAAAATGTGAAGGAAATGGAAAGTGGGTCTTATAGTTAACAGACGAGTTAAAATGTTGTTACTATATTTATTACTGTTTGTTATGTAAATAATCAAAATTTAGTAACATTGCCTACATATTCACTGCACTTCAATACTGGGTCGTTGAATGAGTGGTATCATTAATTTTTTATCAGTCCTGGCTGATATGAGAGGAGAAACACATCTAGCAACTATGCTATTTTTTAATTTGGCTTTGAGTCACAATATTGAATGTGCAACATTCACCCTGGATTGATTGACTTCAAACCCGATGGTGTGTAATCATCTCACATTGTCAGATGGAATAGGCAAGGAAACCCCCCTCCAGCAACTCAGAATGGGTGATAATGGACTTGTGTGGCAATTTCGGTATTCAAAATAATTTTTATTTTATATTTGTGTTCATGTTTGTAGATCTTGTGTCTCTGATATTAAATTTGTTTTGTTGTATTTGACCCTAATGATTGCGTATACATCCTTCTCACCTGAGCCTTGTGGACCTCATTGCTTTTCTTGGGGTCTCTTGCTCTTTGCTTAAGTTTATCTTGGTTCAGAATATTTATTTATGTATTTATCTTGCCAATGTTTTATTAGCAGGATTTTGTCTAGATGTAGTTTGCTCTGCGCTATCTTGTGAATTACTTTTTTTTTTTATGAGTGACACCGGGACAGGCAAAAAAACTGCCCTTGTCAATAAAGGCCCGGGCATGAGAAAATATTAAGACGAAGGAAAAGAAAGAGGTTATGGACAAGGCAGAGAGGAGGTAATGATACACAAAGGAAAAGGAGAGACTGAAAAACTAGTCAAAGTACTGAGGACCTAGAGATATGGAGGATTAGGCCCTGAAATGACGATAGATCCACTTATTGAAGGAAGATAGGTTATAAGAATATGGTAAGACAGAAAGAGGAAGAGAGTGCCAGAGTCTGGAGGTAGATATGAAGAAGCAGTCGCTGCACTGACCAGTCTGCGAGCTACAAATCTCCGCACAGTACCTGTGAGATGAGGCCGCTTGATGAGTTTTATGTGGCCTTGGCAGTGGGGGAGGGATGCAACTCACCAACTTATCAGAGCTACCAGTGATGGAAGTAGTAGTGATAGGAATGATACCTTATGGCAAAGAAAGAGAGAATCCAGATTAGAAGTAAGATAAGGATCATTCATGAGTCTGACTACCTTAGATTCAATCCTATCAAGGAGATAAGTATAAGAAGAAATGCCCCAGATGTGTGAGCAGTATTCTAAGCTGGGACGGATAAAATCTTTATAGAATTTATGTACACCTTGTTCCTTTTTTCCGCATTTTTTTTAACCGCAAAATTGCAATAGCACCGCTAAAAAATAATCGTAAAAAAATACGAAATTCGCGTATAACGCCCATGCAAAAAAATAAAAATAATAAAATTTCATTTTAGTAAAAAATCGACCGCTTCAGAGGCACTTTTCCGCCATCCTCCTCCTCTTCTACCACTTAATGCGATCAGATATTATGAAGAAAATTGAAAAAAAGCTTAAATAACAAACAGCAAACATATTTTCAATATAATATCGTCAGGAAATTAGTGTGTGAGGGTGCATCAGCTGATACGGAAGTAGCAAAACGTTTGCTGATAGAGGTTCGTTCTCCCGCATTCTACTCCTCTCCTACCGCCTAATGCAGTCAAACAGTATGAAGAAAATTGAAAAAAGCATTAAGAACAAACAGCAAATAAATTTTCGATATAATATTGTCAGGGAAATAGCGTGCGAGGGTGCATCAGCTGATACGGAAGTGTGACAAAACGTTTGCCGATAGAGATTCGTTCTCCCGCATCCTCCTCCTCTTCTACCGCTTAACGCGATCGAATATTATGAAGAAAATTGATAAAAGGCATTAAGAACAAACAGCAAACATATTTTCAGTATGATATCGTCAGGGAAATAGCGTTTGAGGGTGCATCAGCTGATACAGAAGTAGCAAAGCGTTTGCCGATAGAGGTTTGTTCTCCTGCATCCCACTCCTCTTCTACCACTTAATGCGATCGAATATTATGACGAAAATTGAAAAAAAAGCATTAAGAACAAACAGCAAATAAATTTTCGATATAATATTGTCAGGGAAATAGCGTGCGAGGGTGCATCAGCTGATATGGAAGCGTGACTAAACGTTTACCGATAGAGGTTTGTTTTCCCGCATCATCTTCCTCTTCTACCGCTTAATGCAATCGAATTATGAAGAAAATTGAAAAAAAGCATTAAGAACAAACAGCAAACATATCTTCAATATAATATCATCAGGGAAATAGCGTGTAAGGGTGCATCAGCTGATACGTAAATAGCAAAACGTTTGCAGATCGAGGTTCGTTCTCCCGCATCCTACTCCTCTTCTACCGCTTAATGCGATTGAATATTATGGCGAAAATTGAAAAAAAGCATTAAGAACAAACGGCAAATATATTTTTGATTTAATATCGTCAGGGAAATAGTGTGCGAGGGTGCATCATCTGATACAGAGCCGGCAAAACGTTTGCATCCTTGTACTCACCGCCACCATCAGTGTTGCCAGAGTAGATGAATGAGAGAAATTATAAATATAAAATATATACATGTAAGCTGGTAAGTTCTTTCAAGTATCTTAAAGGTGAAGTACATTTTTATTTGAATTACAGAACTACCATCTTGTAATTAATATATATCTTAGAATGTACCATACATTTGAAAATAAAAACATCCGCTTTATCTGGCAACACTGGCCACCATGCACGTCCCAGTGTATGTTTGTTGCCCACCGCATAATAGAGTGCATTAATTTGTTTACTGTACAGTAAATCTGTATATCTTATATACTGAAAGAGTGATACGAGACTGATTACAAGTAGTAGTTGAAGGTTGTGAAGAAAAGGCAGAGGAAAAGTGAAGGGTAGAATAGCTTGCAAAGGCGTGAAGAATAGAGGAAGATGGGGATTGTAGATGATCATTGATGAAGAGAAGGAACAGAGTAGGTGAAAGAACAGAGCACTGAGGAACACCACAGTAACAGGAATGAGCTAGATGCTGCACCGTCAGCAACCACAGCTATAAAATGGTCAGAATGAAAACTGGAAATCAGAGAACAGAGAGAAGGGGTAAAGCCATAGGCAGGGACTCTGGCCAACAGAGCCTTGTGCCAAACTCTGTCAAAAGCCTTAGAGATATCAAGGGTGACGACAAAGGATTCTCCATAGTTCCTCAGAGAAGATGACCATACATGAGTACGATACGTTAGGAGATCACCAATAGATCTGGCCTTGCGGAAGCGGTAATAGTGATCGGAGATAAGTGAGTTAGATTCAAGGAGTTTTAAGAAGTGAGCATTGAGAAAAATTTTGAAAACTTTAGCGATAGAAGAGGATAGGGTAATAGGTCGGTAGTTTGAAGGAATAGAGCGGTCACCCTTCGTAGGAACAGGTTGAAGTAGAGCATGCTTCCAAGATGAAGGATAGATACTGGTTGACAGATGCGAGCCAGTTCATCTGCAAACTCCTTAAGGAACCTTGCAGGGATACCATCGGGACGGGTTGCCTTGTTCGTCTTCAGCGAACAAAGAACCTTATGAACTTTACGTGCAGAAAGGATAAAGGAAGGCATTGGGTTAGAGAGGGGTAAAGATTGAGGGACAGGGCTTTGAACAGTGTCTTAATGGGTTCTGGCTTTTTTAAACCTGTATTTCATGCTATTAATCATTTAGTGGGGTCATTATATCATGCTTACTTTTCTTTTGTGTTATGTGTGATCTCTTTAGGGTTGTTGTTTGAGTGGCTGGTTCTCCTTGTTCCTGTATTAACCCTGAGCCTTTCATATTATCAAGTTTCTTGACAGTATTGGGTGAGTCATAGAGGGTTGCCTGTTGTTTAGCATTCTCATTAGCTCTTTCTATCTCAGGCTGTGGCTATGCTGGGTGTTACAGCCTACAAATAGGTTATGTTTGCTATTTGCTACACATTGGTAGGAGTTCTTCCTCTCTGTATCTTTTATGTAGTATCACTTGCATTGCATATTGATAAGTTATTCTTCTCTTTCCTTTATAATGCTGCCTGCCTTCCTATTCACTTACACAAACAATTTGCCTTGAATTGTCTAAGTATTATTCTCTTACTCCTTTTTGCCTCACCCACTTGCTTGGCAGAGTGATCATTACAACTAAAGGTCATTTAGATTTAAATAAGACTGGCCACTACAGATCGATGTTAAGTCTTCTTTCAGTTAACTGTTCTTTTTCTATGCCTCCATCTAAACCGAATATTCTATTGTTATTGGTACACAACTCATGTTATCCCTTCACATCTGACAAGTCACAATGCTCCCCATCTCAGTTTCTCTGTGGTTTCTTTCTCATCATATTGTGATGTGCTGGTCTTCATTACTTTGCCTATGCTTTCAGTCTGTCATTTGTATTGTTTTTCATTCTCATCTTTTTGCCTTGTCCTTAAGCTGCTACTTTTCTTAAATATTTTCTTGATGTCCAGGTCAGATGAGTGCAATTTTCGTTGCCAGTCCCGATGTCACACTTATTAAACAGAAAAGAAAAATGCATTGTGGGGCCTCTAACCCCTTGTCTTGAACCAGATGTTTTACATCTATCATTATGGCACTGTGATTTAAATATGAATAAAGAGTGCAATAAGTTTTTTTTCTCATACCTACCAGGCTAATAGGAAAGCCAATGCTGTATTCGCAAATTTTTAAGGTTTCTTGTGATTTGAATTCAATATTAAAGACTTTTAATTCATATACAAGTAATCATTTATTGGCATTGTGGTGTGTGGAAATATGCATGTTTATAACTGGGGATGACCAAAGATTGAGAAAAATATATGTATGACAATTGTGTTATCTTCAGTTTGTTAGGACTCATTAGGAAATGAAATATCTGATTTCCTGTGAAAGTTAATACCTAATACTATATAACTTATAATTATGCCTCAGGAATGTTTAGTTAATACTATCTCATACAAGGACACTGTTACAGATACCAGTTTTTCTTTAAAGAATATGTTATAGACTTTTACTACATAAATTATAAAGTAAATGGATGTTGAATTTTAACTTTCATAAGACAAAGCTATAAATTGCCATCCATTTCCTAGTAAAATACTCGGGATCTGGTAAAGAAGAGTAAGCCCAGGGTGCTCTAAAGTTATTCATATTTATAAGGCAAATCACATAACCCAACCTAACAATTTACTTTGTTATTTAATATTATATGGGGTTCTGGGGGTTACTCATCTTTGGAAGATCCAGTACTTTCACATCTCATTCGTGCTTGTAGATTTTCTGTGAGATTTGTTATATAACCTCTTCATTGCTTGTCTGTGCAATACATGTTTCTGTCATAGTAGAAGAGGTGAACATTAAGGCATTAAGCCATTTCTTTGCAAAACGAAAAACATATTTTTTAACCTATTGTCATAAGTAAATTAAAGCAATGAAGTGGTTAGAACGATTACTATACCTTGTATTATCTTCATTATAATTCTCCATAAAAATCATTTAACCATCAGTAAACCTCTGAGTAGATATATGAACTCCTCTACTGCTTGTACTTCTCATTTGTTGTTGACACCTGTCTACTTTAAGGTATGGTCCTCGTGGTGCAGTTGCCACATTGCGGGCAAAATCAAACGATTGTTTGGATGTTGTGTTCCGGTAAGTTTAGGTTACATGATATAATAAAGTTTGTTGCAATTTTTCCTTTATTTAATCTTTTATTCTGTTAAATTTCAAACCAGTTTTTTGTTTCAGTATTTACTGCTTCATAAACTGTAGTTCCTAATATTCTACCTCTTTATTGTTGGGATTCGAAACCGGGACCTATAAAACAGGAGCTCACAGCATGATGAGCTGACCGAAAGGTTTCTGTGGCTCAGCACACTAGGGTGTGGATTCCTGTCCTACAGAGCCCAGGTTCGATTTCCAATAGTAGGAGATAGAATATCTGGATATATTTCATGCGTAATTGCTTTGCATTGTTCTATCAAAAACTTTCGTAAGGGACAATTGTCAATTACATTAGCAGATGGGAAATATATCTTCCATTTTCTCTCTTCATAAAATGACAATAATCACTTTACAGGTTACATGCTGAATATCAACTGAATAACCCACCAAGAAGACCTCTTTGGTTCACACCTGCTGCTTTTATTGGAAGACTGATGATGAACACATCTGATATGACGGTTCAGCATTTTTCACTCTCGGTCCCTACTGATAAACCTCTGAATGTTGGTATGTATCAGTCTTTACAAGTTTCATTTTATTTTCTGTACTGACCGATGTATATTTAAATGCTATAAAAGCATTGCATTGCATTGTATATTAAGTGATGCTACAGATGTATTGAAACACATATAGAAGCTCAAGGGCCGGTATTAGAGAACATCAACCTTACAGCCACAGAGGTATGCAAAGCGCTGATGGATTTAGATGTTCATAAAGCTACAGGTCCCGATGACATATCCCCTCATGTGCTTAAAAAATGCGCAAACACAATATCAGTGGCACTAAGTATCATATTTAAGGAGTCACTGGAGTCGGGGGAGATTCCAAGATGCTGGAAACAAGCAAATGTGATACCTATCTTCAAAAAGGGAAGGAGGGATACGGCTCTGAACTATAGACCAGTTTCCTTGACCAGCATAGTTTGCAAAGTTATGGAGAAACTACTAAGGAAACATATCTCTCTTCCCTTGAAATCCTTCAACTTTTTGTCAGTGAGGCAACATGGCTTCAGAGAAGGTAGATCAACAGTAACAAACTTATTAGAATTTTATGATGAGGTAAGCCAAATCTTACAGGAAAGAGAGGACTGGGCAGATTGCATATTCCTAGACTCCCAGAAAGCGTTTGACACTGTTCCACATGGGAGACTTATTAGGAAGCTGCAATCAATGGCTAGAATAGGTGGAAATGTTTTGGAATGGATAAAAACTTACTTAGAAGGAAGGGAACAGAGGGTTAGAGTAAGACACTCAGTGTCTGAATGGAGAAGAGTTAGTAGTGGAGTTCCACAGGGTTCAGTTTTAGGGCCACTTTTGTTCCTTGTATATGTAAATGACCTACCAGAGTGTGTAAATTCATTCATGAATATGTTTGCAGATGATGCAAAGATTGTGAAGAAAGTAAAAAACGAGAACAATGGTAGAGAACTTCAGGAGGATCTAAATAATCTGCATGATTGGTCAGAAATGTGGCTAATGAAATTCAATACTTCAAAATGTAAGGTAATGAGAATGGGTACAAGTGCAAGAAGGCCCAAGCTTGACTACTCGGTGGCTGGAGTACAACTTCAAGAGACAGAAAATGAGAGAGATCTAGGAGTAAACATACTGGCAGATTTGTCTCCAGAAATACATATAAATAGCATAGTAAGGGCAGCATATGCATTCTTCTCAAATGTAAGGGTAGCCTTCAGGCACATGGACAAGGAAATGTTCAGAAATATTTATGTAACCTATGTGAGGCCAAAACTCGAATATGCAGCCCCCTTTTGGAATCCGCACTTGAAAAAGCACATAGCTAAGCTTGAAAAAGTTCAAAGACATGCCACGAAACTGGTGCCAGAAATACGCAATCTCAGTTATGATGAGAGGCTGAGGGAATTAAACTTACCATCACTCGAAGCTAGAAGAGTGAGGGGGGATATGGTGACAGTCTTTAAATTCCTTCATGGTTATGATAGAGTGGATAGGGATCGATATTTTGATATGGCTGGCTCTAGAACTAGAGGTCATAGTTTGAAGCTTCGTAAGAAAACTTCTTCGCAGGATGTAAGGAAATACTTTTTCAGTGTAAGAGTAGTTGATATATGGAATTGGCTAATCGAGGAGGTAGTTAATGCTATCTCAATCCATAGTTTTAAGGACAGGTATGATAAGTATCACTAAGTATAAAATGGAACCGATCAGGAGACGGGAAGATACGAGCTTTGGGCTCTTTCCCGTAAACACAATTAGGTAATCACATAGGATGAATATTTTTCCAAATATTTCAATAATTTGAAGAGAACTTTAAGATTTTATATTACACTTTCTTCACTTTGCAGATATAAAGTTTTAAAAATAGAAATGCATGATTTCAATACACTTCAGATTTAGAATGGCTAACAGGTCCTAATGAAGACAGAGATATGGAGGTAACAATTACTTATTTACCGAAGATGAGACTTTTTACTGAGAAAACTGACGCAGTTGACGTTTCTTGGCTTGAAGAAATTACATTAGATGAAGCTTTAGTTATACTTCAAAAGGAACTTTATAGATTTAAAAAGGTAAGCACTAGGCAGCATGTCAATAGGCATTAAAATCTTTGTGTTTAAGGCATGAAACATCCAGTGCAGTTACTTTTTCTTTGTATTATGCTTATTCCCAAATGAAGTTTTAGATGTAGAAAGTAATAACGAACGTAGACCCTAAGTTATAGCACAAGTTTGAGAAGAATGGTTACATTGAATTTTATGTATCTCTTTTCAAAGAGTATTTGCAGCCATCTAGTGCATTGGGAAAACTGCTAGAAATAAGAATACCAGTGGAAAAATTAGGGAGAGCAGAAAAGTAAATTAAGTATAAACTCAGAGAGCAAATTTTTCTGAAGGCAGACAGTTTGAAAGAGCATTGCTTACTATAAAATTAGTGATTCTGGGATTGTATTTGTATTATAAAGGTCCCTTCTTGCTGGTAGAAATTTGATTTACCTATTCCGTACTTTAATATATTTGCCTCTTTCTGCATTACAGAAGCTCATATTGATTGTTTCAGGTTGAATACCATAATTTCACTGAAGCCTATTTTAGGGGCAGTAGTGAAAAAATGCCAGTGCATACCATTGTGCTGTGGGGAGTCTTGGATGATCAGTCGTGCTGAGGATCTGGAAGGGCACTACGAGAAGGGCCCCTCTCTTCTTCTTCTGTGCTTGCTTTCCTTAATGAACATTTCATGTCATCATGGGTGCTTCATACTGAGCTTCAGGTGAGTATGTTTAGCTAACTATGAGTAAGTCTTGCTTTTGTTTGTTAACGTAGTTTATAAAGCATTAATCCATTGTTGGTGTTTGTATTATTTTAGTACAGCATGCTACACCAGCTTAAGTAGAAGTATTGTTAGAGAGATTTATAGGAAATTTTAGAATCTTTTTAATATATACAGTACTGCATCTACCCCACATGATACATTCAATGCATGTGAAGTTATATCACTTCTACATTGTTTTTCGTCTTTAGTTATTGTAATTTATGAAATATGATTGCTGTTTTATGATATTTTTCTTATTATGCGTACTCTGCAAACTTATTTAGATCCAGAAGATCTTATACACCTTAAGTATACTGGAATGATCTCCAGGGCGTTAATCATATGATTACTGGAATGTGACTGTTGTCAGATTTGTAGAGGAATGTAATCAGCATCACATGAAAACTGTGGAGAGTTATCCTCAAATATCATCCATGCAAACTCAGACCATATATGAATAAATATGTTTTCTTATCGTACTTTGCAAGTAGTACCACAACATGCTATGTTGTTGCCTTTGCAATATTTGATATTACATTTATCTTTGTAGTTCTCTTTGTTAAAACTTTCTGTATGAATTCTGTCATTTTAATGCCATGCAAGATAGAGAGCTGCAAATATACTTTTCCGTCTTTTAAAGTTTGATATAGATAATTTTTTTGCCACATATTTTTAGCACCCATTATGAAGGTGGACACAGACATATTGGAACTGGATAATTGAGTCTGGATTCCCTTTCTGCCACCCATCAGTGGGCTTGATTGTGGGTCTGTCAACCCCTGAGTTGTGTATTCTAACCACAGTGCTAGCACGTTCCCCTTGATACAGATAACAATTAATACATATATTTATTATTGCTTGTAGAACATGGTAGCTCATGAGAATACTGTACTACATGTTTACACTGTCCATCAAAAACTTCATGGAAAAGATGAAGCAGTGCAATTAAGAAACATACATGTACTTGCTTGTAAAAAGAAATGCTTTATTTGTTCGTTGTATATGATAAAAATATGGGGTATTTTCATGATTTATAATTTAAACTTGTGGAAAAGTGGATCCATTTCATTATTTCATTTACATGATCAGAGAATGATGCCAGTAGCATTATTTTTGCCAGCTCATTCTTATAATGTAAAGCAATTAAAATGTGAGTCATGTGAAGAAGAGTAACCCCAGTGTGCTCTAGAGTTATTCATATTAATAAGGCAAGTTACCTAAAGTAACCATACAATTTGCGGGGTTATTTAACTTGACTTGGCGTTCGGGGTCCTAATCTTTACTAGATCCATAATTTTAATATGCAATGCATGTTATCTTCTCTCCAGAATTACATAAAGAACTCTTTTGATCCAAGCATCTCCATGGCAGCAAGATTTGCCCTAGACGCGTACGTCTTCCCGGTTCAGGTGCTGATACAAGACCCATCAGGCTATGTGGTTACTTCTGTGAATGCAAATGATATATTAGATGTTGAACTGAACAACACAATGATTCTTGAGGGATTTTATGATCCGGCAGAATATGCTTATTTTAAATTTTTGGAGGAGGGGCTCGCAAAATATAAAGAGATATTCAGTGATGAGTAAAGTTGATATATAAGAATTGAATAGAAGCGTGGTCAGACACATTTTTTTATACATGAAAATTCTGACTTTGTCATACTCGTCATGAGGTTGTTTTTTATGTTGCTTGCTGTTTTATATATGACTGTTAATCGTCATTTGAATGGAGGTGGACACACAGGTTGGAGCTGGGGAATTATGACGATGTTTTTTCCTAATTCCCTGCGTAGGCTTGAATGCAGGTATGTTACATCCTGAGTCAAATGCTCTAACCACTGTGCCACTACTTTTCGTTATACAAGGAGAATTATAAATATTTAAGGTCATTGGTTGATTCCATGAACATACTTAATAAAGGTTTTGACTGTGTAAGCATCTGTGATTTATTATTTTTATATTTATAATAGTGTATTGTGTATTAGAAAAGTATCAGTTACATTTTTAAGTTTCGGTAATCCTTGTTATAGCTCTTTCTCAAGTGCCACAATATATAACAAAAGAATTGAAGGTGCAGTACTTAATTTTTTTCTTACCACTATCGTTAGTTTCCACCAAGAAAAGATAATCTGTAAAGAAAAACTAATTGTTAATGTTTTTATACAAATGCATAGATACTTTTAATCCATTCAGATTCCAGTGACGTAAAGTAAGTCGTTTACCTCTAGGCTATTCGGATTCTCATAACATAAATTTCTGGTCTCATATTAATGTGTCTGACTGCACTTGAACGACATTTTTTTTTAATACACATCCCCTTAAGCACTTCATTCACATAATGATGCTTCTTTTTATGTTCAAGCCACTACGAAGCATTTTAAATATATATATATATATATATATATATATATATATATATATATATATATATATATATATATATATATATATATATATATATATATATATATATATATATATATATATATATATATATATATATATATATATATATATATATATACAGAATATGTATATATAAAACATTTGTTAATATAAAATTACCAAAGTTTGTTGTTAATAAGTATATGCTACTTTTATAAAAAAGTTATATGTAAATTTAAGATTTTATTGTAATAATGATATGTTACTTCTAAAGCAATTGTGTTTAATATAGAATTTTTATCATCAAATGTATTATTATTCTCTCTTCAATGTAAGTAATTTCATTATTCTCTTTGGTTGCTGTTAATAAGCACTTTAAATTTCATCACAGTCATGTGAGACATCTTTAAAAGATATCCTCACATTCCTCTAGTTTTGTAGGTTTATAATTCCTCAAATGCACAGTCTAATGTTTAAACTTAATTTTATTTTTTTTTTCTTTGAATGTTTAGTCAGGCAGTGACTTCCTTTTTTTTTTTTTTTTTTTTAGAGGACAATATTTTAGAATCTCAAATAAAATAAACAAAAGTTCCTAGCATTCTTACTATGCTAGCTTTTAAAGGCCAATATATATATATATATATATATATATATATATATATATATATATATATATATATATATATATATATATATATATATATATATATATATATATATATATATATATATATATATTGTATACGGTAATCCCTCGCTATATTGCGATTCAACTGCCATGAATTCAGTGCTTCACGTTTTTTTTTTTGCAAGCTTTTTTTTTTCTGGGTATATGCAAGAATCCACGATATGTGGAAATATTAAAACTTTCAGTATTTTCATTATTTTATTGAAAAAAAAAAAACATTTTCATTATTTTATTGATAAAAAAATTTATTTCCCAGCCTAAGAATATTAAAGCTAAAAAATAGTAAAAAACATAAATTTCAACATGTAACTTTGCACCTTATAAAATACTATACCGGTATCGGCATTTTGGAAAACGCAAAGGGTTGCACCTACGTGAAATAGCACATATTAAAATTTCTAGTATTTTCATTATTTTATTGATAAAAAATGTATTTCCTAGCCTGAGAATGATAAAATAGTAAAAAACACAAATTTAAACATGTATCTCACAGTATTGCAACATATAAAATACGATACCGGTATCGGCATTTCGGAAAACGAAAAGGGTCGCACCTACGTAAGATAGTACACAGGATGCTATTGGCTGATGGGTGGGAGACGACGAATCACAGAATTGTGTTTCTGTATGTTCTGTATCATAGGGTCTGATTGGCTTTTTGATTGAAGCTTCATTCTCCCAGAATCTTCCATTGTCTCGCCTCACCCGTTCAGTCTACCACATGTGCGCCGCTCGCGTTGTGCTTGTGATTTTGTGAAACTTTTGTATTTCAACCCCTGCAATACCGCCCAAGCGTCCTTCATCTTCTAAGGCTTCTGGTAGTGAGCCTAAGTGGCAAAGGAAGATGATGACCATAACAAATATTAAGTGCCAGCATGGCTTTATCATGCCCTGTCCATCTTTTTTATTTTTATTACTACCATGGCTTTAAATTTTTTCAAATGATCTTTAGTTTCATTTATATTACCAGATTTTTTACTTTTATAGGAATTTACTGCCTGATTGTGAAAAGAGATAAGTAATACAGTATATAAAATTATTTATATTTTGCATATTCTATGTACTGTGTATTTACATGATTGTGTAAAATAAGTCTTAAATTTATTTTAGATCTATTGATGTGATGAAAGAAAATATGGAAATAGTAATAAAAAAGAAGTTCGTACTTAAATATGAATTCTCTGCTATTAAACTGTGATTAATAATTTCAGATAGATTTTTATTTAATGTTGGTAGTCAGGAAATCTTTATTACTGAATATTATGATCATGTTGTTAATATGTGGGATATGCAATTAGCTTTACAAAAAGTCTATATATCAGTTACAAACTATGTCGCTGATTCTTATTGTTATAACAGGTGAACCAAAGACATTAAATTGTCCTTTGAGTTAATCTGGAAACTGTTTTGCAGTTGCTATATATTCCCCTACTTTTGTTCATTTAATTATTGTGTTAAATCTAATGTTGTATATTTATATAGTAGAACCTTGGAGGAGATATTAATGAAATAACAGCAAGCATGAAACGTGGACTCGAAAGCTGTTGCTGGGTCCATGTAGAAGTTTATTATGTTGTAGCTCATGAATATCATCCTCAAAGCATGTATGACAAACTTTAAAGATACTGTATCTACATTAGATTAAGAAGATTGTTATTTTATGCTCTGTGCAATATATACTTTTGTGAGTTAACGTACTTCATATTTGGATTAAAGAAATCTGTCTATGAATAAAAGCCACAGTTGGTCTTAAAAGACTGGCGGCTAAGTCAAAGCAAAGGAATACTATTTTAAATATATCATATTGTGAATAATCCATTATTCTGTGGTGGGTTTATGGTGCTGTTGTATGTTACTTTTTTCTGTACCATTTTTTTTCTATTGACCTCTTTATGCTTATTGATGTCATTGACGTGTTTCTTTTTGATTTGTTTCTTCATTTTATGTGTCAATATTAATCCCCATTATGGAGGTGGACATGGATATGTTGGAACAGGGGAATTAAGGCTAAATACCCCTTTTAGCCCAAGATGAGCTAAATTGCTGGTCTGTCACCTCTTGAGTTCTGTAACCATTGCTGTACTGCAGATCCTCTTTGTTACTTCATAAGTACTGAACCATAATTTTAAATGTTAGAAATGCTGCTTTGGTGCTTTTGATGCTAGAGAGTCATGTATTATTTTTAGACTTAAAGTAATTGTGATACAGAGATTTTATTATGAAATTTAATATTAGAAATACAATATATCAGATAGTCTAGGTCAATGGTTCCCAAAGTGGGCAGTAGCACCCCCCTGGGGGCAGTGAGGCAAACGGGGGTGGTAGAGGGGCAACTGAGTGGCATTGGGAGCAGTTAATAAAGAACTTTTTGTTTTTTACAAATTTGAAGGAGAAGAGAATACCAGATAATGGTTTTCAAGTGTATGGTACACACCTGGATGAGTTTGAGAGAGACATGCCTGAGAGATTTCAGGATCTTTTATTGCATAAAATACCAGACTGGGTAATCAGTCCATTCTTAAATGTCAACAGTGAGGAAACAGGAGTGACAGAGGAAGAACTTGTTTCAATCCAAAATGACATTGAGCTGAGGCCAAAGTTCAGAAAATCCTATCAAGATTTTTGGTTACAAAAAAATCTCTGAATGCTATCCAGTATTGTGAAACAAGGTCAAGATGTATTTTATTGTCTTCCCAACATCATATTTAGCAGAACGGGGCTTCAATGCAGTCGCCTTGCTTCTTTCCAAGGGAAGAAACATTTTGAAAATTACTGAACGTGGGGATCAACGACTTTGTGAGTTCCAGCCTGACGTTGAGAAGCTGATATCCCTGCACCAAGCACATCCATCCCATTAACAGTAACTGTGAAGACAATGAACTATGTTCCTATGGCTACTGGTGAGATGTTGATTTATCCTTCCATATTGCTGCTACAGCTAAAACTGCAAAATAAATTGGTTTGCTATATTATGTTTAATTTGTGAAATATATCTTTGTGTTTAATCTTGTTGTTTTCAATTTGGAGCATTCCAAAATAAAAAAGGTGTTTGTTCGCATGTGTGTATGACGGGGGGAGGAGGTGCTAAGAATCCACTTGGAAGCCAAGGGGGTGCCAGCCTGGAAAAGTTTGGGAACCACTGGTCCAGATTAATGATAATTTCATGTTTCATGAACTCTGAGCATTTTAATTTTCATGTTGCATTCAAGAATTTGGTGCTAATAATGCCTATATACTGTAAATATGCTTTTTGAATGGGAAAGAGTATTTGTGATAAATAGAATTTATTTTAAAGTATTATGTAAGAGATAAGTAGAATTTAATAGTGTCGTAATTCTAGTTTTCATTGAACCTGAACAACGAGTATAGACCACTTATTAGAATTATAAAAATATATATTATACATTATACTTAATGTTACATATTAGAATTATAAAAATATATATTGTACATTATACTTAATGTTACATACTGTACTCTACTTTCTATACTTTTTTAGCAGTTGGTATTAATAAAAGTTGTATATACATAACGATGTTTGCTCTTGATAATTAAGTATATATTTCTCGATACTTTGCTTTGTTTAGGTTGTTATTGTTTGCTTATATTCTTTACAAGAGTACTTTTTATAATTTTAAGTAAGTTTAAATAATAAGGTAAAAATTTTTGAAATGTACGGTAATGCACAAATAATATTTAAATTTTTCATTCCTTTTATGCTTCTGGTGTATAGCAGTCTAATTTTTTACTGATCGCTAAAACTATAAACTTTTTTAATTGTTAAGAAATTTTATTGTTTATACTGTTGATATGGGCAGGTAATGTATCTTTACTTAATAATCATGATATCCATGTTAAATATATTATCATTTGTAGTGTATTGCTGTCATGGTCCCCATGCAGGCATGTGAACTGATGTTTAAATTGGTAGCTGTTCATTTAGATGCCATCATCAGTACTGTATATTTATCTTTTGTCTTCAAGTTACTTTATCAAATGATAGTCAGTTTATAATTTTTTGCTTTGATCTTTATTGACAACTTCTCATCTTCAAAACCAATTGAAAATGAGAGGAACTATATGTCATGCATGTTTTAAATTGTCAGTGAATTATTTCTGTTTACCTGCCTGTATGACCCCTGGCAGTAATCACAGATTAACAACAAATAGATCTTTCTTGAGTCTCATTAATTTTTTGTCTACAAATACATGTATACTCTTTTAGAATGCTGATTTTTAAACTGATTTTATGTAATGAAGTATCAACCCCTACAGCCAATTGGGTATGTTTTTATTTTTATCAAACTTTGCAGTTTTGTTTTTTATTTTATGCAATACATTTCTGATGCCCCAATTGTTCTTTTGAGAATACTGCTTCCATTGTATTATTTCCTTAAGAATTCATTTACATTTTGCTGATCTATAGCTGTAATAAAAACTGTAGAGTGATTAATGCTGTATTTGATGATGGCTTAAACTTAATACAGTGACATTAATGGAAGTAAAGGGCTTCTTTAGAAAGTTGGTTTTGATGTGTTGCTATGTTCATTGCCATATCCGTGCTTGTTCATATATCCAAGATTTCTCGATACTCTGGTATAACTTCTCTAGAACTTCATTGAG
Organism: Halocaridina rubra; assembly: GCA_037179515.1. Classification (NCBI taxonomy): domain Eukaryota; kingdom Metazoa; phylum Arthropoda; class Malacostraca; order Decapoda; family Atyidae; genus Halocaridina; species Halocaridina rubra. Next base: position 27,129 of record JAXCGZ010006513.1, read on the forward strand.
TTATATTTTGCTTTTGTTTATTCTCTTTTGAAAAAAAAATGCGCCTTTTACCCTGGGTTGAATATCCAGCTTCTAGTATTGATTGCATTACTGAGTTGTACCATTTTATATAATTTTAGTTTTTCTATCTTCTCTTTTTCCTATTCCACACCAACTTGCTTCAAGTGCTGAGCAGCAGCCTTCTTATTTATAGTCTTTTTCCAGCTGGGCTTGTTACTTGACTTACGATGATAATTATAATAATGTAACTTAAGAGATGTGGCTTAATATGTCATTTATAAACTATACCCACCTAGTACTTAGATTGCATTAGCAATTTATACACAGTATCACTCTACCTTTTTAATGTACAGTTATTCTGTGTAAAGAGAGAAATTGGAGCTCCTACAGCTGAATAACATATGAGAATGGAAATTATGTATGAAGCTTCTTACATTTTTTATAGTTCTTATAATTTTCATTTTCTTAGTAATATTCTTCACCAGACAGATTATGTAGACTTGAATTAACTCATAGAATTATGTACATTTTTGTATCTTGCTCATTTTGGATGGCCTTTGCAAAGATAGCAACTAACTATTTATACATGATATTTTTTTCATTTAACTAGTCATTATAGCTCTTGCCAGTCGTGTTTCGCTTTTGATGCTTGCAATAACTTTAGATTGAGGTTATTAGTTAAGATTTATGATAGTTATTTTGTAATGAGTAGATGTAATACGAGCAACCTGAATAATTTGCATATCTCTAATTTTAATTTGATGCAGTGCAGTCTGTTCTCAGTCTTTATATATAATAGACTGTAGAATTTTAAGTTTTATGCCTGTAATTTTATGTATTTTGGGGGGCACATACCAGGATACAGCATGATTGTAATTTTAATGTCTGTACAGTAGGCTTTTAATATAGATGAATACACGCAAGTTATAATTAAATTTAGCATGTTTATAAAGTGGGAGTTTAGTCACTGTTTATATATTTCATCATCTTACTGGATAGCATCTTTTAGTGTACAGTCTCCTTCTTTGACTAAGTCATACATTTATGTTATCCTATTTCTTTCAGTCAACAAATTTTAACTAGAGCTTTGGGCTCCTCTCTTGAAACACAGAGATGACACAATGAGATAACCTTGTCCATGCTGGTTACTGAAACATTTATGCATCAGTGTTTTAGGAAAAAAATCTAAAATGTTATTGTTCTTGCGCAGCTTACAACTGCTAAATACCATGTTTGAGGGCTTTTATTACTGAGTAGTAAGTTTCCATGGCAGTATCAGTAGATGATAGACAAACTGCTTGTGAAGCAGTTATGCTAAATAGATTCACCATAAATAATTCTTTAGAGCTTATATGTGCAGTTATCCCGTAACTGGATCGTAGAATGGTTGCTGCTTGATCCCTCACATCAGATAGTATAATAAGATGTTTTATTAGAGAATCCCATCTCCAGGTTTTGTGGGGCAAATAATCTCTTGGACATTCCTTGAAATGAATTAGTCACTTGTTGAATAGCCAACAATGATATCAAGGAGAGAAGTGGCTGCCAGTGTAGATGTGTAGAGACATGATTACAGGAATCGAAGTAAGCATCTACAATGAGTCTCAGGAAGAGAGAAGAAAATTAGAATATAACCTAATTAAACAAATTAAAGCAGTTACAAATGTATAGTGACTTAGACTTCCTTTAATAAAATGTTAAAAGCAAAAGTTGACTTAGCAAAGATAATTATAAAACACGCAGTTATAATACTTATATAAATACAGTGGTGACCCCAACTCACGAACAAAATTTTGAACAAATTTTGACCCCAAATCACGAATAAAAACTAACACACGTCTTCCAGGCGACCACGTTTCCCGCTCGCTAGCTCTCAGTTCTGCATTGGTGCCCGCACTGTGTAATTCGTTCATGATCTGTTCGTAGTTCTTGCTTTATTTTCTATTGTTTTGCCTTTAAGCTAGCCTTTATTATGGCTCCTAAGAAAGTTAAAAGTGTTAGTGACAGTGGCATTAAACACCCTAGATGCATAACAGTGGAAACTAAGAAGGAAATAATTACTAAGCATGAAAATGGTGTTCATGTTTCTGATATCGCTGCGCAGTAGGACATGGCAAAATCAAAGGAGTAGTCCTCCTCCTCTTCCTCCACCAAACATCCACATATGACAGCAACAATCATCCACAAAGGTAAATACAGTACTGTACCATGTTTTATTTTAGAATAGAATAATTCCTTTCTATTATTAATGGAATTTTCCTTTTACAGATGAAATGCATATAACCTGTATTATATTCCATGTTTATACAGACTAGAAAAATTTTAAATTGAATATTTAGTTACTAGGAACGGATTAATTGAATTTACATGCTTTTCAATGGGAAAAATAAATACAACCCACAAATAGGTTTAGGGAACGGATTAAATTCATGGGTTGGGGTCACCACTGTAGTTATTTTCCATCCAGTATATGACGGATGGAATATAAATTCATTCTAATTGTACTTTCTTGTCGAGTGCCATAATCTTGGTTAAAAAATAATTCCCTAACAGATTTGATCTGAATGACTGAGTGCCTTCTTTAAGTGCATATATGTAGACTAGATTATATGCAGTGAATAAGCTGATTGCCTGTTATGCAATCTTATGTAGAGTAATTAGAAGGCATTTTAAAAACTTAAAATATAAATTACTCGTGGAATTGAGTATGTATTTAGTATACAGTACGTATATAATCGTAATAACGTGTACGTAAGTAGAGAGCTTGATAGATACGCAGTCAGGTAGGGGTGAATAGATCTATGTACAGTGTGTCATAAGCGATTTTTAAGGCATCTGTATTTCCATTGTTGAAATATAGCAATAATTTCCCCAACCATCAGCTTTTGTGCAAAATGATGCTTAAGTTTGGGGGACCATGTTTGACGGGTCTATAGGGCTAGACATTACATATGGCATTCCACAGTTTGGAATTTAGTAAAAGAACAAAGAGTATATAGTTAGTGAAACGCTAAATGTTACTAGTCACGACTGATCAATCACCCAAATGTCTTCTAATCATACATTTTGTAGTGCATGCTAGATAGGTTTCTGCAAGTATCAATATTTCTATGATAACAACTAATGGAAAATGAAACATTAAAATTACACATCAGAAATATCAGTTACAAAGACAACTTTCTCCAAGTGTGAATGTTTTAAGCTGCAATATTTCCACCATTTCTGCTTTAATTTTATTATGAAATATATAATTGTACTTCATAAAACATAAAAAATAATGAAGTTGTTTAAACTAAATTTGCTATGAAAATATGATTATGCTACATAACTTTCCTATCATCAAACTTGAAGTCGTCTAATTTCTTAAATTTTTATGAAAAATGAAACTCTTAATTTAACAAAACAATTCTTGATAATTATATTAAATTCTTTGTCTTCATATGTCAGATATATGATGATTATGTTTGGTTTTCTATAGCTAATTATGGTGACAAAAGTGAATGTCTGTAATTCACAGAAATCTGCAAGTGCTTAATACCAGCATTAGTAAAGCACTTCAGAAAATTTTACGAGTACTTTTTCAAGACCTTAATTTTTTTTTTTAACATATACCAGGTAAAATTATGTTAGAAAGTGCTTTGAAGTGCACAATACTATGTACTCTTATCCAAGGGAAATAATACTAAATAATATATATTATGATGAACTGAACCTTGTAATGAATACTTTATTTCACTTACATGAGATCATTTTTCTCATGAACTACATTAAGAGTGTATAGGAATCATTTAACCGCTAATTTTATGTTCTCTTTCTAATTGTACCGCTAATGTGTATTCATTATAAATGATACTTAAATAGAAATACAGATAATGTTTTCTCTTAGTAATGTGTTAACTATAGCACTACATATTTTGTTACAGAAAAACAATAATAGAGAATGAATCAATCTGTAATTAAAAACCTTCAAGTTAAAGGAGTGTTAAGTAGTTTTTATTCCTACCAGGCATCCCTTGGAACTTAAATGGGGGCTACACCAAGAGGAGTCACAGACCGAATACAGTCTCCTCTTTTTTACGCAAGGATCGGTTCTCAAAAGGCTTGTGTAAACCAAATTTCGCATAATTTAAAGAGTATATTTCCTTAAGGAATAATGTTAATAGGTATAGACACGTTCCACACTATACCAAAGAAATGAGCTAGTTAAACACAGTTTACAAGTACTTAAGCAAGCTGAAGTACGTATGTAAGCTAAAAATAAACAAGTACAGTATTAAAGTTATACAGATAAAAAAAATAAATAAATTAACACACTCTAGATACGGTGGACAACAGGTGTGTGGTGGCGGTGAGCAGTTGACTTGAGAGGGAGGAGCAGAGGAGGGGGAATAGGAGAACCGTACTCTCAACAAGGTCACCAACACTTCTTACCACTGTGTTGGGACTCCCTCACATGCACCTGATTATAGAAGCGTGTTTTTACATGAATACACAGAGAATATTGACCAAATGTCAGTGGGATACTGAAGCCTGATGTTGGTTTCCAAGGTTCAAGTCCTGGGAAAGACAGTGCTAAGTCATACAGACTTTCTGACTGGATTATTCAGAGAAAAATGGACCTGATGACCACTAACCAGAGCTTGTGTCTTTGTCTGCAGTGTGGTCGGTCAGTACCCTCTACAAAATAGGATTTTCACCCATATTGGGGTGATTTTTCCACATAAGTCACTATTGTACTAGTACAGGGTGTTTGGAAAGTCACTGAGCACTTATATATTTATTAAGATATATATATATATATATATATATATATATATATATATATATATATATATATATATATATATATATATATATATATATATATATATATAATATAATATAATATAATATAATATAATATAATATAATATAATATATATATATATATATATATATATATATATATATATATATATATATATATATATATATATATATATATATATATATATATATATATATATATATCGGTATATATAATAATTAATATATATATATATATATATATATATATATATATATATATATATATATATATATATATATATATATATATATATATATATATATATATATATATATATATATATATATATATCGGTATATATATATATATATATATATATATATATATATATATCGGTATATATATATATATATATATATATATATATATATATATATATATATATATATATATATATATATATATATATATATATATATATATATATATATATATATATATATATATATATATATATATATATATATATATATATATATATATATATATATATATATATATATATATATATATATATATATATATATATATATATATATATATATATATATATATATATATATATATATATATATATAATTTATATTTATATAGTCACTGTGCACTTATATATTTATTAACATATATATTAATATTTATTAAGTGCACAGTGAATTTCCGAGCACCCTGTAGAAGAGGGACTGGGGAATATGCTGGTATACATAACTCAAAAATGGCCACCGAGGCAGACCAGACCTTCTTCGCGTACTTTGGAATACTTTATTATTATTTTATATATGAGTTATTCCAAATTCGCGTAATCTTAGCTCACATAACAGGAGAGGTGACTGTACTTTGAAATTCGAAAGATGTGGTCCTGGTCCACAGTGTCAAACATAATTCACTGATTTAACAGTGGACTGTATCCTTGTTGACATGGAGAACTATTAAAATGCCACAATAGGAGTTTATAGTACCCAGTTAATGGTAATGCTCTGGGAGATAATTATCAATCTATGAGAGTGAACGGCAAGTAAAGATTGTATATACTGTATATACAAACATCAAGTCAGTTTCCTTGGTGAGCAATATTCCCATAAGACCTTCACTGACAACGACCTGCATGTCATGTGGAAAAGCAACTGAAACTGGCTTTTAGTGATATGGCATTAGAGTATACTTAAGTAAGTCCTAAGACTTTAAAATGGCCATTGGAATTGGCTCTAAGTGATAAGGCATGAATTCACTTACGTAAGTCCCCACACTCTAGTATGCATGTTTGATGGAGGAGCATATGATGATGAGTTTACTACTTTCCATGCTGGACTAAGCATTAGATACTGGCTTCCTTTCTTAGGCTAGTTGATAGCCTGAATTTTTCTCCCACAGTTAAAAGTGTCTGGTCCTTAGCAAAAAAAGCTCTCCAAAAAACTAATGCACTCAAGCTCTCCCCCCTCTCATTCGCCTGATGGTTCTGTTACTTGCTCTTTCCTTGACAAAGTTTTGTCTCTCTTGATTTTCCTCTAACTCTTTCGTAAGCAATTCCAGTACACATGATCCTTGTACTTTACCCCTCTCAAGACCCAATTGTATCCTTGTAAAGTTCCTTAAGGAGTTTGCAGATGAACTGGCTCCTGTGATATGTGGTCTTTTCCATCTCATTCTCGCAACACATTTCCATCCTACATCTCAGTAGCATGTGCTCTAGCTCAGCCAGTTCCTAAAAAGGGTGACCATTCTATTCCTTCCAACTACAAAGCAATTGCCCTAACCTCTGCTCGTTCTAAAGGACTGTTCAGGAATTTGAAACTGCACAATTCTCACTTCTTGAAACATCTTAAAGCAAACTTGCCTATTTCTGATTACCAGTATGGCATCTGCAAGGCATGATCCTTGCAGAAGCAAGGATCATCTTCTCAGAAGAAGTCTCCCTTGATATCTCTGAGGCTTTTGACAGAGTGTGGTACAAAATCTATTAGCCAAACTTCCTGATTATGGCTCTACCCCTTCACTCTGTTATCTGATATTCAGTTTTATGTCTGTGGTTGTTAATGGCGCAACATCTAGCTCATTCCCAGTAACCAGCAGGGTTCCACAGGAGTCTGTTCTTTCACCAACTCTGTTCTTCTTCATCAATGATATTTCCATGCCTGTGTCGACAGTTCTACCCTTCATGTTCCTCTGCCTTCTCAGTACCATTGCTGTTCAAAATCGATCTCGTATCACTTTCTTTAACTCTCAACTCTGATTTGCAGAGTATCTGAGTAGGGCAAACAAAAGTTAGTTAAATTTAATGCCTCCAAGACAGTTTCTGGCTATTTCTTTATCTTTTTCTTTTCCTGAAAATCTTAGTCTTTAATAAAAATGAAACTTATCATCTCAACTCTATAAGCATGTCTTGGAGGAGTCACGATACAAATTTCGAAAACTCCATCTACAAAATTTGGAATTCTGGTATGTTTTTGTCTTTACTTTTGTCTTCTCAGTTACTAAAAATCTATAGAGGCCTTATCCATCCCTGCTTAGAATTCTACTCACATCAGGGGTTCTTCTTCTTATGCAGTACTTATTTCCTCGATAGTGTTGAATCTAAGGCCATGAGACTCATTGACGGCCCTTCTCTTACTTCTATTCTTGATTCTATTTCTGTGCCAGAAGCTTCAATTTTTTATCAGTACTACTTCCATCACTGCTCTGATGAATGGCGATTTGCCTCCCTCCCCCTCGTTACTAAAAGCTAGTTAAAAAAATCAAAATACAACAAGAAAATAATTGAAAAAAGCACCTAAATATTTAGAAAGAAATATATTTTCATTTAATTCATATTGATAGCTATTTCATATTCATATTATGGCATGAGGCACACGATCTATTTATCTTTAACATAATTATGGGTCCATAGGCTCTATCCGATATATTCATATTAAATGCAATACTTTCATAATTTCATTACTGAAACTGCTTTCAAATATATGTTACATTTTTAAAAACATGTAGCTCAGACTGAACTTGCCACTGTCTTATCTTCAGAACAATGGAATATTGTAGTTACATTTAATTTGCTGTCAATAATAATAGCAATATGATTATTATTATTATTATCATCACCAAAGACCTAAGAGAACTTGATTGTGGTGTGCCTTGGCTCATTTTGAATGTGTTCTTTGACTTGGCCACTCCTTATAAGGAGGAATAGGGCTGCTGCATGTAGATTATTATTATCATCATTATTATTATTATTATCATTACTATTATTATTATTATTATTTTTATTATAGGTAACATCTCAATTGGTTGTTATCTGAGTGATTGTCTTTTACTATCGCAGAGTATGTGCAGGCGTGGAAGATGCTGGTACAGGAGGAGTTTGAGCCTGTAGAACTGCCAGTTGCTGCTGCAGATGTTGAATCTGTTGTTGCTGCTGCTGGGCTTGTTGTGTTCGTGGGTGGTAGGGGCTGAGCAGGTAGTAATGGTGAGGAGGCATGTGTGTTGGTGGTTGGGGTTTGGCCGAGTGAGGTGTGTGGTCAAGGGCAAGCTGATGAGCCTTGACCATAAACGACTTCCAGGCAGCTGGGGTCATCGTCTCACACGGGGATCCTAAAAACGCCATGAAGTGTGTGACCTGTTTGACATGGGTGGACTGGGGCTGCAAGGTAGACACCAGCCTATTCTGGAGGGCCATCATCTGCTGGTACTGCTGAGACAGCTGTTGGGGAGGAAAAAGAAAAAAAAAATTAACATTCAATTACGTTCAACATGACGTTATATATTTCATGCGATGGTCATCACACATGCATTCTATATATAGTGTGAAATCATTGATGTAGGGTATAGTAGACAGGCACACATTTCAAAATCTAATATATAATACAACAACATTATGTAATTATGTAATGTGCATTTTTCTTACCATTTCCAGGAGCTGGTTTTGGGGCTTGTCTGGTGTTGCAGCTGATGATGGAGACTTCCATGATGATGGTGTGGAGGTGGGCAAAGACAGGTCAACAGGCGGTGTGTCTTATGTCCTGGCTTGCCTCGTCATCGGCTACCACCTGCACATCCGGGATCGAGGACATTGATGGCTGTGGCGCCTGCCTCTCCTTCCTAAACGTCTGGTGAAAGAACAAGTGAAAAATTAATATACAGTAGTGTCCCCAACCCACGAATGCCTGTTCCCATGAACAAATTTTGACCCAAAATCATGAAGAAAAACTAACCCACGAACACGCATGTGTCGGCCAGGCGACCACGTTTCCCACTCGCCCGCTCTCAGTTCTGCATTGGTGCCCGAGCTGTGTAGTTCGTTTATGATCTGTTTGTAGTTCTAGCGTTATTTTCCATTGTTTTGCCTTTCACACAGCACTTATTATGGCTCCTAAGAAAGGTAAAAGCATAGTGACAGTGGCATCAAACACCCTAGACGCATAACAGTGGAAACAAAGAAAGATATAATTTCTAAGCATGAATATGGTGTTCGTGTTTCTGATATCGCCATGCAATAAGACATGGCAAAATCGAAGGAGTAGTCCTCCTCCTCCTCCACCACCATCCACGTATGCCAGCAACAATCATCCACAAAGGTAAATACAGTACTGTTTCTTACCTACAATATTTGTTTCTTACCTATTTGTTATTAGTGGAAGAATGAGACAACTTTTTCTAGGCGTTGGTCTTTGCTATTTTACAGGGTATCAACTAGTGTACAGTAATCCCCTGCTATATCGCGGTTCACCTTCTGTGGATTCTGTGCATCACAGGTTTTTATGGCGAGCATATGTATTTTAAATCGCAGATTTTCTGGGTATATCGCGGGAATCCACGATATGTGGAAATATTAATATTTCCAGTATTTTAATTATTTTTTTATTAATAAAAAAAAAGTATTTCCTAGCTTAAGAATAATAAAACAGTAAAAAATAGTGAAAAACATAAATTTAAACATGTAACTTACAGTATTGCACCATATAAAATACGATACTGGTACGGCATGTGCTCCGTAGATATCTGCAACTTGGAAAACACAAAGGGTCGCACCTATGTGAGATAGTACATGGGATGATATTGGCTGATGGGTGGGAGATGACTAATCACAGAATTGTGTTATGTCTCCTGGGGTCTGATTGGCTTTTTGATTGAAGTGACAGCAACTCCCCATTACCACGTTCTTCTCTCGCAAAAAGCAGCCGCAAAGCTGTTATTGGCTGTGTAGTATGTAAACGTGATTCACGGTAAACTTACCTATCATGCTCATGTAGCATTATGCTTGCTCGCTATTATTTATGGTAAACTTACCTGTCACACTCATATAAATTTACGTTTGCACTCTGTTATTTATAAAGTAAAGGGTGAGTTGTTAACAGTGCAGGGAGGGTTTATAAAGGTAGAAATAAATGTAAAATACCTGTAATAAATATGGTGATGCTACTTCGCGGATTTTCACCTATCGCGGGTGGTCCCGGAACGTAACACTCGCAATAAACGAGGGACTACTGTATACACCTCAATATGTACATGTTTTATATCAGTAGAGTAGAATTCCTTTCTATTATAATGTAATTTTCCATTTACATATAATATACATACAACCTGTATTATATTTCATGTTTATACTCCTTAGAAAAATTTTATAATGAATATTTATTGTGACCAGGAATGGATTAATTGAATTTACATGCTTTTCAATGGGAAAATATATCCAACCCACAAACAGGTTTT
>JAXCGZ010006514.1:0-37626 GCA_037179515.1 Halocaridina rubra
TCTGAACCCTCTGCTTTTCTATATCCTTTTATTTTATATCACAAGATGCGATCCACGATAAGTGACTTGCTTCCTTACCGTCAGATATATATTCATGCATTTTAAGTCTATTAAAGAAAAGTTCTTGGTGTATTTTAGTGCAGTATTTGGAGAATGCGCTCATGCATATATCCTCCTTATGTTCTGAAAACTTCTTTGAAAAGGTAATTGAGAACTTTTTCAGTGTCAGCATGGTTGATGCTTGGATTTCGTTATGCGAAAAAACCATACACGTTATATGCATTCGTAGTTTTAAAGTAATATATAATGCGTTATTGGGTTATAAAGATCAGGAGATGGGGAGTTATGAGCGCAAGAGAAGAAAAAGAAATTACATTAAAACTACAGGTTTCATAACATGATCCATTTTTCCAAGTTTTCCAACTTTTTTAATTTTAATTCTACCAATTTTATAATATATCCTTTTTATACATCCAATGACCGCATTCCCCCTTCTAATGGGGATGGCCAAGTCAAAGCACGCACTCACCATAAGCCAGATGTGCCTAGATCACTCCTCTTAGCTACTATCCCCAAAGAACTAAAAGGAGTTATCGAGGTATGTTTGGCACATAGTCAATGTGTATTCATTTGCTTGGTCGTCCCCATGACAAAGGAGATTTTGGCCATCGTATACAAATAAAAAATAAAAAACACTTGCCAAATTTACAATGAACCACTTAGTCAATAACTTTGCAAAACTATGCTAGTCAATGAATCTTTCCGATTGTTGGTAACTTGCAATTCTCTTATTTCCTAACTTATTCTCAGTCATCTATCCTGTTGTTCTTGTTCTTGTTTTTGTTTTGTGAGTGACACCGGGACAAGCAGAAACTGCCCTCATCAATACAGGCCCGGGCATGAGAAAACACCAAGACGAAGGAAAAGATAAAGGTTATGGACAAGGCAAAGATGAGGTAATGTCACATAAAGGAAAACGACAGACAGAAAAAAACAGTCAAAGTACAGAAGACCCAGAGATATGGAGGACTAGGCTCAGAGATGATGATAGATCTGCTTTTTGAAGGATGAAAGGTCATAAGAATTAGGAAAGACAGAAGGAGGAAGAGAGTTCCAGAGTCTGGAGGTAGATGGGAAGAAGCAGTTGCTGCACCGACCAATCCGCGAGCTACAAATCTCCACACAGTACCTGTGAGATGAGGCCGCTTGGTGAGTATTACGCGGCCTCGGCAGTGGAGGAGGGATGCAACTTGGCAACTCATCAGAGCAGCGATGGAAGTAGTAGCGATAGAAAAGCGAAAGAGAAGATACCTTACAGCGAAGAGAGAGAAAATCCAGATTAGAAGTAAGAAAAGGATCATTAATGAGTCTGACTGCCTTAGATTCAACCCTATCAAGAAGATAAGTATAAAAAGAAGTACCCCAGGTGTGTGAGCAGTATTCTAAGCATGGATGCATAAGACCTTTGTTAATGATAAGTAACTGCAAAGAGGAAAAGTAATGACGAAAACGAAACAAAACCCTAATATTTTGGATGAAGATTTAGAAATTTGGATTATGTGATTCCTCCAAGACAAGTTAGAGGCTGTATGGATTCCTAATATGTTGATAGAGTTAAAAGGGTAAATTTCGTTAGTTTCGAAGACAATAGGGTTATCAGGAGGAGAAGAAGATAAAGAGATTGCCAGAAACTGTCTTGAAGGCATTGAATTTAACTAAATTTTGAGTGCCCCACTCAGATACTCTCTGCAAATTGGAGTTAAGAGTAGAAGAAAGAGTGATACGACACTGATTACGAGTAACAGATGAAGGTTGTGAAGAAAAGGCAGAGGAAAAGTGAAGGGTAGAATCATCAGCAAAGGCATGAAGAAGAGAGGAAGATGGGGATTGTAGAAGATTATTGATGAAGAGAAGGAACAGAGTAGGTGAAAGAACGGAGCCCTGTGGAACACCACTGGTAACAGAGAAAGGGCTAGATGTCGTGCCATCAACAACTACAGATATAAAACAGTCAGTAAGAAAACTGGAAATCAGAGAACAGAAAGAAGGGATAAAGCCATAGGCAGGGAGTTTGACTAACAGAGCCTTGTGCCAGACTCTGTCGAAAGCCTTAGAGATATCAAGGGCAATAACAAAGAATTCCCCATAGTTCCTCAGAGAAGATGACCATACATGAGTAAGATAGGACAGGAGATCACCAGTGGATCTTGCCTTGCGGAAGCCGTACTGGTGATCGGAGATAAGTGAGTTAGATTTAAGGCGTTTCAAGAAGTGATAATTGAGCAAAGTTTCAAAAACTTTAGCAATAGAGGAGGTTAGGGCAATAGGTCGGTAGTTAGAAGGAATAGAGCGGTCACCCTTCTTAGGAACAGGTTGAACTAGAGCATGCTTCTAAGATGAAGGATAGATACTGGTTGACAGAATGAGGTGAAAAAGACGGCAAAGCACGGGAGCCAGTTCATCTGCAAATTCCTTAAGGAACCTTGCAGGGATACCATCAGGACCAAATGCCTTGTTTGTCTTTAGTGAGCGAAGAACCTTATGATCTTTGCATGAAGAAAGGATAAGGGAGGGCATAGGGTTTGAGAGGAGTAAACATTGAGGAACAAGTGCACTGGAATCGTTTATAGAAGAGTTGGCAGAAAAATGAGAGCCAAAGAGAGTTGGCTTTTTCAGTGGGAGAGCAAGCTATAGAACCATCAGAACGAATGAGAGGGGGAAAGCTTGAGTTACAGAAGTATTTGTTGCTCTTGTTCTTCTTCTTTATTTTGCTGTTCTAGTTGTTCTTGTTGTTGTTGTCATTGTTATTGTCACTATTATTAATATCATTATTATTATTATTATTATTATTATTATTATTATTATTATTATTATTATTATTATTATTATTATTATTATTATTATTATTATTATTATTATTATTATTAACTATTATTATTATTATTATTATTATTATTATTATTATTATTATTAGTAGTAGTAGTAGTAGTAGTAGTAGTAGTAGTAGTAGTAGTAGTAGTAGTATTTTATTGTGGAGGATTCCCTACATATTATTACCTTTGATCTCTTAACCCCCAAATTTGGAAATCCTGACACGGCTTTGGTAGAGGCACACAAATGATCTCAAAATCATTTCCTCTACCAATAGCAATATAACTAATATCACATGTATATGTATACATGGAAATACTTATAAGGAGGTTTCTTCCATCAACATTTCACCATCCAATTAATACCGTTAAAATTAGCAACAATAATAGACATCTTCATTCACCAATGAACTACTTTCTTTCTCACCCATGGAAACTGCCACAATATGTTTATCAAGTCGATCATGACTTTGCATTAGGAGAGCTAGCTTTGCCATGTGTGCATCAACATCCTCAAAAACTCCTCTGTGATTACACATTCCACCATAGCAGTCACTCCATCCACCACATGAGAAAGTACAGCACACTCTATGCACTGAATATCATGCCCACTGCATCAACAACTTCCAGTGCATCACACACCCACGAGGCTAAAATGGATCTCGGACAATCTGTATCGACAAGTCTTCACCCATCCCCCCCCCCATAATCGCCTCAATTACAGGTAGCACAGTTAATCCCTTTCTAGAAGAAATTCTCGAACAAAATTTCTCTCTGTGGCATTTCACTGTGCACTTGGGTAACTAAAGATGAGTGCCCTTCATTGCCACACGTCCAACATTGCCCTACTCCTGCACATCTTGAGCAAGTACTGCCCTCCACAACAGTAGCATCCCCACTGACGTATTCCCATGCTCAACATTTTTGTTAACGACAGTAACCATTGACCTTTCCGCCCATTTCGATATCAAAGCTCTCGCTCTTTCCACAACTTTAGACAAAGGCAATTCTTCAATTTTAGACATTGCTCTAAGTTCTCTCAACAACAGCACTGGGAAACAGCCGACAAGCGCAACTTATCCGAGTCCACATCAGCGAAACAAGCCAATTTCCAAAACTCCATTAAATAAATATCAACCAGTCCATCTCGCCAAATTCTCCTTGAAAACTGATCATAAACCTGAAATAGTTTTGATTGTCTTAACACTCTTCTTTTTATCGCATTCTTTTATGCTTTCAATCAGCTTATCATATAGTCATGGCATAATATGGGTAAAGGCTTTAGTACCATTATCTTCATTTGTCCTCGTTTCATTTAGCCTATGTGTTACAACGAAGAGGTGAACAGACAGCCAAGTCTCAAGATCGAAGCACTGTAGCTTGTTCCTTAGGTATTCTGGTTTTCCATTATTTAGGGGCACATATGTTAGTTCACATATCTTGAAAACAATTTTCGCTTTAAATGTAATCCAGTGTAGATCAATAAGAACTGTTGTAATTCGTCCTCTCAGTGACTAGCCTACTATCAGTCTGTTGACTCTCTTGAATACTAGTTGTAACTTCTATTGATATGCAGGAAGATTATAATACACTGTATTACAGTAATCAAGCCCTATGATTACATAATTATATTCTAACTCTTTCGATGAACTTTCATCAGTGTACTTCTTATTGAAAGCTATATATCTCAGGCTACAGTAGGCATTTTTCTCAACTCTGCTAATTTAACATTAGATTTCTGTCAATGATAAATCATAGATCCTTTACCGAATCTGATCGGGTAATATAAAGATCACTTCTTTGAACTGACTTGCAATCATTGTATTTATTTATGCTTTATCGAGTGCCTATGAACATACATTCTTTATTCCATTAATTTAGCTTAAGATTTTTCATGTTCATCCACAAATTCACATCACTTACAATACTGTTTATAGATCTCACTGTTTTCTCAGTATCAATATGGACTTAGAAGAATTGTGTGTCATCCACAAGCAACTTAAATTCTACATTGTGTTCTAGTAAGATCTACAACAGCTTAATTGCATAAACGTTAAACGGAGTTGGGATCAAGACATTCCCATGTGCCACACCTCTATCCAGTCTCATTCTGATTGATTTGGTATTATTTATTAATAAGTAGTAAGTTCTACCTGCCAGGTGCTTATGAAGCCATCCCAGTACAGTGTCATTCATGTCAATACTTATTAAGTCGTCTATCAAATGTTCATGCACCACAGAATCAAAATCAGCATTCAAGTATTAAAGAGTAGAATACCACATTTACCATTATCTAAACAATTAAACATATCACTTATTTTGCCACATAAAACAGTCTCAGTTGAATTATATTCCCTATAGGCTAGTTGATTTTTCAGGATCACCTCTATTTTCTCTAAGTGGTTCAAATGTAACCTACAACTATTTCTATAATCTGATTCTCGTTTCCGTTCTAAATGTGGAGTATATGTCTACTGTAACAATAACACTCCTGTTGCAAGGTTCATGGACCTTGAATCTCCTGACTCTTATGTTCTCTGACTGAAAGTCTTTCTCTCTACTTCCACTATATTTTTTTGGTTCTGCCACTGCTCTACTAACTCCACTTACTTTGTGTCCTCTTTGAATATAGGTCCTCTTGCCATGAGCCCTTGTTACCTTCTCATCCACATTCTGAAGTTCTCTATATAGGAGATTTTAATGTACACCATAGTGAGTGGCTTCATTGCTTTGACATTGATATGGGAGGTAGGGAATTCTGGCTTTCTCTATTAATCGCAATCTGGAGCAGATCATCAAACATCCTACTTGTGTTTCCAATCACCACAACCATGCATCTAACACTCCTAACCTGTTCTTTACTTCTAATCTTTCAAGCTATTCATATTCTATATTTTCTCCTATTTGTATATCTGACAGCTCTTTGATCTCAGTCTCTTGAATTTTGTCTCCCCCTCCATCAGTTCCTCTTATTCAGCACTGCTTTTGGCAGTTGAGAGTACCCAACGAAATGGTGAGCATAACTTTCTCTTTGACTACCCATTGGAAGACTGCTACTTTTGGACCAGTAACCCTGATTAAGTAGCCGTAAAAGCTGCTGATATAATAATCTTGGAAATGGAAGTGTTCATTCCCTTCTCTTTGAAAATTTTTTCTCCCCTCCAAATCCTTGGTTTAACCGTGCCTCCTCCATAACTATTCAGGTCAAGGACCAGGCATACCAGTTGTATCAAGCCTCTCCTTCTTACTTAACTTATTCAGCTTTCATAACAACCAAGGTCACTGCATTGCTCAGTTACGAAGGTCTAAAGCTCCTGTTTAAGAAGGAAAGTTGATGACCTTACCTCCTCTTCCACTGATAAATGTTTTTCGTCCTTAGCTAAAAACCTCTCCAAAAACTTTTGTAATTCAACCTTTCCTCCTCTCCTTCGCCTTGATGGTTCTATAGCTTGTTTTCCCACAGACAAAGCCACTCTCTTTGGCTCTCATTTTTCTGCCAACTCTTTCATAAGCGATTCTGGTACACCTTTTCCTCGTACTTTACCCCTCTCTAACCCTATGGCCTTATTCTTTTTTCATACAAATCCCACAAGGCAACCAATTCCAATAGTATCCAAGTAAGGAACCTTTAGAAGTTTGCAGATGAACTGGCTCCCAAGTTCTGCCATCATTTTCACCTCATTTTCGCAATGAGTATCTATCTTTCATCTTGGAAGTGCGCTCCAAGTTCAGTCTGTTTATAAAAAGGGAGGTCACTCTATTCCTTTCAGCTACAGTTACCGACCTATTGCCCTAACCTCTACAATCACTAAAGTTTTCAAAACTTTGCTCAGTTCTCACTTCTTGAATCATCATGATATCTAACTCACTTATTTCAGACTACCGGTATGGTTCCTCAAAGCAAAATTTACTTGTGACCTCCTGTTCTATCTTAATCACGTTTAGTCATCTGCTCTGGGGAACTATGGAGAATCCTTTGTAATCGACCTTGATATCTCAAGGGCTTTTGATAGAGTGTGGCACAAGGCTCTGTCAGTCAAACTCTCTTCTTATGACTTTACCCCTTCTCTCTGTTCTCTGATTTCCCTTTTGACCGTTTTATATTTGTGGTGTTTAATGGTGCAACATCTAGCTCATTTCCAGTTACCAGTGGTGTTCCACAGGGTTCTGTTCTTTTACCTACTCTGTTTCAACTCTTCAGTAACGACCCTCTCAGTCTCCATCCTCCTCTCTTCTTCACGCCTTTGTTGATGATTCTCTCTTCCTTCTTCTCTCTTTCCTTTTTTTTTATGATTGTGACACCAGGACAGGCCAAAATAAAATAAATCTACCCTCATCGGGCCTGAGCACGAAGAAAACACAGAGAGAAACAGAGATGGGGAGTATTTTGGCTTGTCAGATGTGAAGGGATAATAAGACATGTGTAACAAATAATATCCAAGAATATTCGGTGTTGATATAGGCATAGAAAGAGAACCGTAACTGAAGGAAGACTTAACGTCGAACTGTCCTTGACAGTCTTATTTATAATTCTTATAACCTATTTTACTTCAAAAAGCGGATCTATCGTCATCTCAAGTACTAAACTTGCCATAACTCTAGATCCTCAATACTTCACCTGTTTTTTCTGCCTGTCCTTTTCCTTGTGTGTATTGTTCCCTTATTTCTGCCTTGTCCAGAAACTTCAACTTTTTCTAGGTCTTAAAATTTTTCTTGGTGCTCTGGCCTGATGAGGGCAGCTTTCTTGTCTGTGCAGGTGTCACACTCATAAAAACCCTTGAATATAAAGGAAAAATTTTATATTTGTCTATTTGACTCTCTAAGTTTTGATGGTCAAGACTTTTCAAATCTGTCTTGAGTAATTTAATTTATTCACTTCATCTTCGATTGTGATACATTCCCAAAGGTTAATCAGCTTTATTCCTTTTATTTTTTTTCAGATTTTCTCTTTGTCTTGTCTTTGCAACATTAAAGTTAAAGTTAAAGTTAAAGTTTGCCGGTGTTTCAGTTCCGATATCCATCTGAGATGCTCCTCAGAACGTCAGCCGAGGCAAGCCCGCCCCCCCCCCCACTGTGTTGCCCATCCACAGCAAGTAACCTTCCCAATAAACAGCTTAAAATCTCGGTCCTGAGCGGGAACCGATCTGTCGACCTCGCGAATGCGAGACCATGGATATCTATCTTTTTGGTTATGTAATCCTCTACTATTGGGCACATGTTATAAAATTCTCCTTTAATTACCTCGTTATATATAAACGATGAACAGTTTCTAATGCAACCCTATTGGAAATCTCTTTGACATGCGCACATCTGGTGTCTTTTCAAATTTAATAGGGTCACTGTATTTTTCGTCAACATGCACTGATTAAACCATGTTTTCTTATTAAAAGTATTTTTTTCTTTTAACAATATTTACATCCTACTTTTAACAAAAACATAATAAGCTTAAGATAGTATGGCAAACATAACTCAGATTTCACTTTAGTATTTACTACCTCATCAATTTTTTATTTCCACAGAGAACTAAATCAAGTAGGTGACTTGATTGTGACGTTTTCTTATCAATCACATTCTTGTAGTTATAACTATCTGTAATCTCGGAAAAAAAATTTTTATGCTGATTCTCTACGTCATCAATCCACATATTAAAGTCTCTAAACACATATACCTTTCTATTTTTATGTAGCACTGTTTATAAATGAACTGAAATAATCTACAAAACTAGAAAATACCCTCTATAAATTGCTATAAATTATACTTGGTTTGTGTTCATAATTAGAATAAATTTCTCGATGTTCAAAAGCATAATACCTACTACTGCAACACAATTTAATTTTTATAAATCGTTTTGATAGGTATGTTCCTGCACCTCCACCGATCCTTTCTTTTCTGTTCGCTTGGTAAAATATATGTATTCGGAGTAAAATAATTAATTTTCGAATTGCTATCTTGCTTGAACCACATCTCAGATAATACTACTATATCTAACGAAAGTTCCTTTGTCATTACTCTAATTTTAGTATTTTTATTAGACACTAGTTTTATGTTTATCATTGTACAAGTTGATAAAATAGCAGAGCCCATGACTCACTGACAGTTTTCCAGACTTCAGTTTCATTCATCCGGCAGGTCCTATCAGTTTTTGAAGTATTTCCTGGGTGCGCACAGCTTGTGCACTTCTTTTTGCCTACATTGCATGTTTTTTGTTAGATGCGTTTGCGAACATTTTCCACAAGTAGGTTTGTTTTCTTTGCATTGTTCCTTTCTTTATGTTCATTCCTCTGACATTATTGACATATAATGACACAATAACTGTCATACAGTGTGCGTCTATACGATTCCATATAGGTGTAGTTGTCATTTTCATAAATCTTTTCTTACATCAGGTGAACACTTTAAGGTCATGTGTTTCAATCCCTTCTCTGCAGGCCTCATTCTGAAGACTCTCAAGTCATAATTATCTCTAATTACACTCTGTAGATGTATATTTCTCCTTGTATAGTACAGTAGTTTCACCTAATTTTCCATCCTCATCATCATTACCATTTGATGCTGGGTCCCCTACATGGGAGATCATGATTTTAGGGCCAAAAGTGCATCTTACTTTTGCTGTGGCTTATAGCTTGTTTTCATCATCTTTTCTTTATTTATTTTTTTTAATGCCCACTTTGCGTTTTGTATTGAATCTAAATCTGGAAACGTCAAAAATAGCTAACAATTCTTGACTAGGTTTATTCACAAGAGACAACAAGTAGCTACTCATATTTAAAGCTTTTCTCATAAATTTACATTCGGGAATTGTTTTATGCTTATGAGCTCTAGAAATATGTATCCAAATTAAAGTTTCGATATTAATGTTCAATACTGTTATGTACATATAAAGAAAAAACATTTAGCATAAATCTCTTGATGAAATCTACCTGAAAACATCCGAGAGACCAAGTTTGAACCTTCTTGCACGTGTAACCATCCTCATTTCCTTTTATTTTGAAGTACTGAATTTCTTAACCACTTTTCTGACCACTCATGCAGACTATTTAGCTCTTCCTGAAGTTCTCTTCCATAGCTCTCGTCTTTTACTTTTTCACAATATTTGCAGCATCTTCAAACATAATCAAAACTTAGCTTACAGGCTCTGGTAGGTCAATTACATATACTGTGGAACACCGCTGATATATTTTCTTTAGTCAGACACTGAGTGCCTTACCCAAACCCTCTTTTCCCTTCCTTCTAAGTAAGCTTTTATCCACTCCAAGAAAATGTTACCTACTCATGCCATCACTTGCAGCCTCTTAATAAGTGTCACGGGTGAGACCATATCATATGCCTTCTGAAAATCTAAGAATATGCAGTATCTCCAGCCTTCTCTTTACTGGATTGAGAGATAACTATGGACCCTTTACAAAGTTATTAATATAAACCAGAACACGATTTAAAAACCCTGAAACCAAAACAATAAAACTATTAACATTTTGGCAGCAGAAAAATAATAATTGTAGTTTATAAAAATGAAAATATAACTTGACATTACAATACAAAAAAAGGAAAAAGATCATTTATTTACATATACCTAATATTCATCACTGTTCAGACACAATATCTTATTCATAAAATATTTATGTACTCTCCCTATTTGGGGTTTTTCTAATTTTCCAGATTATATTATTATTAATATTCCTTGGTCCTAAACATTATTTTATCATCTATATCTATCAACCATGCTGCACGACATATTACTAAAGAATAAAATGGCGGGCTTACTCATCAAATTATAAACAAAAACAGCTGAGACCAATAGAAAACTATTCAATTCGTTACAGAGAAAAAGTATATCGTACATGGAAAATATAAATAAAATATATATTCTCTACAACCTCATCATAAACTTCCAATAAGTTTGTTACTGTAAATTTGCCTCCTCTGGAGCCATGTTGTCTCACTGACAAAAAATTGAAGGATTCCAAGTGAGGAGTGGTGCCTTTTCTTAATAGTTTCTCCATAAATCTGCAAACTATGCAGATCAACGAAACAGGCCTATGGTTTAGAGCTGAATCTCTCATTTCCTTTTTTAAAATAGGCACCACGTTTGCTTGCTTCAGGCATCTTGAAATCTCCCCAGATTCCAGTAACTTTTCAAATATGATGCATAGCACCACCAGTATTGGCTTAGCGAACTTCTTAAGCATGTATGGGGATATGCTATCATGACCCGCAGCTTTATGGGCATCTAACTCCATCAGTGCTTTGCATATCTCTGTAGCTGAAAAGATGATGGCCACTAGTGCCGACATTTTTTATTTGTTTTTTAGGTCTTCAGTTTTTTTCCCCATATTTTTGGCTTAATAATCAATGTATTTTTCGCGGCATTTGCATATATTCCTGGTGTGACTATATTTACACGCTAAAAATTCCTTTCTTGCATTCATTTTAAAGGTCATTCATCTTATCCACCAGAGTCGTTTTCAGATTTACATTGTCCTTTTTATCTAACTCATTTTTTTTAATCACTTAGCTATTTTAATTTCTTTTTCATCACACCCATTTCTTGCATGAGCACAGAGTAATTCTTCTTTGAAGCTGCACAGAATTCATATTTTATTTTCAAGTTCAAAGTGATCATAGATTTTCATTTTCGATAGAGGGTTGTTGTAATATTTCATATTTCATTCTTACATCCTTATAGAGTTCACAATGCACTATAAAATGTTCCAAAATTTCATTAACATAACCATTCATGCCAGAGAGAAATGGTTCGATAATAAGTGTAAAAGAGCTAAGGAGTGGAGAGACAAATGCTGGAAAAGGTATAGGAGGAGAAAAAACATAAATGCCTGGCAAACCTACAAAAGAGCAAGAAATGACTACCTAAGTAAAAGAAGAGAGGCAGAGAGAGACCATGAGAGGGATATCACCAGAAAGGCTAAAGTAAATCCCAAGCTTTTCCACAGTTTTATCAGAGGAAATCTGAAGGTAAAAGAACAGGTTTTAAGGCTAAAGAGAGCTGATGGAAGCGTCACTAAGACGGATGAAGAGATCTGCAAAGAATTGAACAAGGAGTTTCAGTCAGTATTTACATTAGAAAATACCCCACCCCACCCCCCAGATTGCAGAGATAGAAGCTCAAGGGCCGGTATTAGAGAACATCAACCTTACAGCCACAGACGTATGCAAAGCGCTGATGGAGTTAGATGTATATAAAGCTACAGGTCCTGATGACATATCTCCTCATGTACTTAAAAAATGCGCAAATTCAATATCAGTGGCACTAAGTATCATATTTAAAAAGTCACTGGAGTCAAGGGAGATTACAAGATGCTGGGAACAAGCAAATGTGATACTTATCTTCAAAAAGGGAAGGAGGGATACGGCTCTGAACTATAGACCAGTTTCCTTGACCAGCATAGTTTGCAAAGTTATGGAGAAACTACTAAGGAAACATATCTCTCTTCATTTGGAATCCTTCAACTTTTTGTCAGTGAGGCAACATGGCTTCAGAGAAGGTAGATCAACAGTAACAAACTTATTAGAATTTTATGATGAGGTAAGCCGAATCTTACAGGAGAGAGAGGGCTGGGCAGATTGCATATTCCTAGACTTCCAGAAAGCGTTTGACACTGTTCCACATGGGAGACTTATTAGGAAGCTGCAAGCAATGGCTAGAATAGGTGGAAATATCTTGGAATGGATAAAAACTTACTTAGAAGGAAGGGAACAGAGGGTTAGAGTAAGACACTCAGTGTCTGAATGGAGAAGAGTTAGTAATGGAGTTCCACAGGGTTCAGTTTTAGGGCCACTTTTGTTCCTTGTATATGTAAATGACCTATCAGAGTCTGTAAATTCATTCATGAATATGTTTGCAGATGATGCAAAGATTGTGAAGAAAGTAAAAAAACGAGAACAATGGTAGAAAACTTCAGGAAGATCTAAATAGTCTGCATGAGTGGTCAGAAAAGTGGCTAATGAAATTCAATACCTCAAAATGTAAGGTAATGAGAATGGGTACAAGTGCAAGAAGGCCTAAGCTTGACTACTCGGTGACTGGAGTACAACTTCAAGAGACATAAAATGAGAGAGATCTAGGAGTAAACATACTGGCAGATTTGTCTCCAGAAATGCATATAAATGGCATAGTAAGGGCAGCATATGCATTCTTATCAAATGTAAGGGTAGCCTTGAGGCACATGGACAAGGAAATGTTCAGAAATATTTATGTAACCTATGTGAGGCCAAAACTCGAATATGCAGCCCCCTATTGGAATCCGCGCTTGAAAAAGCTCATAGCTAAGCTTGAAAAAGTTCAAAGACATACTATGAAACTGGTGCCAGAAATACGCAATCTCGGTTATGATGAGAGGCTGAGGGAATTAGACTTACCATCACTCGGAGCTAGAAGATTGAGGGGGAATATGGTGACAGTCTTTAAATTCCTTCATGGTTATGATAGAGTGGATAGGGATCGATATTTTGATATGGCTGGCTCTAGAACTAGAGGTCATAGTTTGAAGCTTCGTAAGAAAGCTTCTTTGCGGGATGTAAGGAAATACTTTTTCAGTGTAAGAGTAGTTGATGAGTGGAATTGGCTAAGCGAGGAGGTAATTTATGCTATCTCAATCCATAGTTTTAAGGACAGGTATGATAAGTATCACTAAGTAGAAAATGGAACCGATGAGGAGACGGGAAGATACGAGCTTTGGGCTCTTTCCCGTAAACACAATTAGGTAATCACAATTAGGTAATCACTTTGGATCTTTATTTTTAAATCTTCCTCTCCATTTCAAATCTAAAGTGTCTGTTCTTGCCTTAATCAATCATTTAGTTTTACTTGTATTATCAAACCAAGTAATTTCTTCTACATCTTTTGTGTAAATCTTATATATTCTCAAAGTTCCTTATCTGCTACTTCCGACTTCCATATTTCAGTATCAACTTTTCTTACTGTCTCTTTCAACTTAGCAATGGATGCATTTTCTATTTCTAGAAGATCGACATTTAGTACTTCCATATATATTTTTATTTTCTAATGCATTTTGTTTCCTGCTCATAAAAATGGTATAGAAATATCTCTCCTGCTAACTCATTACTTCCGATTTCCAAAATATGTTTTACAAAAAAAAATTTGTTTTTAATATCTCTTGTTTTAGATGATGAAGCTCCAATCTCTGATCTCAGTGCACTACTAGCAGTACAAGTTGGTAATTTCAGAATGGCTCTGTACACCCGGTTGTCTTTTCTTTGGAAAATCTTTAATTCTTCTTCTGTGTATTCTAATATTTCTGCTGCATAAAGAAATGATGGCATCGCAATAAATTTGCAGAAAGTTTTTCCGATTAAAATTTTATTACAAGCATTAGCTACTGAGGAATATGTCATATTTGCAGAACGTCTAGCTTTTAATATGCACTCATTTTTATACTCTTTAAAACATTCCTTCTTGTCAGTTATCTTTATTCCCAAATATTTGATATTTTCAACTACCCTTATATTTTCAACTATTTCCGGGTATGCTTCTTTTCTGCTATATATCATTATATTGCTTTTTTGCTTATTGATCTTAAGTCCACATGAGGCTGTTATTTCTGTCAATATACTTACAGTTCATTTTGTTTCATCTAAATTCTCAGCAAACACAAGCCCATCATCAGCAAAGAATAGAACTGCTATTTTCAAAAAAAAAAAAAATTGTATCTTTCTTCAGTTTTAGCTTTTCTATAATTATATAAGTAGCGAGCAGAAACAGAATTGTCGAACCATTGCAACCCTGTCTTATTCCTGACGATATATATATATATATATATATATATATATATATATATATATATATATATATATATATATATATATATATATATATATATATATATATATATATATATATATATATATATATATATATATTTATATATATATGAGGTAAAAGATTTGACTGTACATAAAGCATTGGGTCGAAATGATCATGCTGTTGTAGGCTTTGTTCCTTGTATCAACTATATACATACAAGAAGTAAATTATGGAAACAGTGTCATTATCACTAAGGAATTTATGAAGAAACGAGAAACTTTTTAAGACTGAATTGGAAGGAATTTCTACTTGATATCAATACAAGGTGTTTCATGGAACATTGTCAAGCAAAAATATGAAGAATCTGAAAGACTTTATATGCCTGAAAATAAGTCTAGGACATCATATATAAAGCCTTGAGTGAATAAGAAATCTTTAAAAGCCATAAAAAATGTGATTGGGAAAGATAAAAGGAAAAAATGAATAATGCTAAGTATGCAGAATATATGAAAGCAAGAGATATATGCTACCAAAGTTGTTCGTACTGAGTAGAGCAAGTATAAAGACAAGTTGATGCAAAACCTTAAAGTAAATCCTAAAGAGTTTTATAAAGTTATAAATAGAAAGAAAATTCTAGAATGTCCTGCTTGTAAGTAGGAGAAAGCTAATGGAGAACTTTGAAACTACTGAGGTACCAATTAATTTCATTTTATCAGTATTCACTATGGAAGAAGACGATGAAGTGTTAATATCAAATGAATCTGCTAGAAAGTTGTTTATTGAAGAAAGTTAAGAACTATTTTATTTTCCACAACCTATACGAATATCAGTACTTAATGATTTGCAGGTACAAGAATGGCAGGTCAAGAAAAGTTTAAAGAATATGAATGTTTATAAAGCCACAGGTCCTGAAGAAATCCATACTAGAGTTCTCAAAGAACTGATAGATGTTATAGCAATGACACTCACATTTTTATTCAATATATAACTGAATGAAGGACATTTACCAATTGACTGGATAATTTCAAGTATGACTGCAAATTATAAAAAGGAGATCGGAAAAAGTTAGCAATTGTAGATAGATATCATTAATGTCATAGGTAGTTAAAATATTTGAAACTATTATTAAAAGGGTGATGAAAGAGGTCATTATCAAAATAATTACTTGAGCAATAGTCAACATAGATTTGTGCCCTGTAGGTCATGTTTATTAAACTTACTGGAAGCACTGGAGGACTGAACTCAGATGCATGATGAGAATAAATCATTTCAAGCAATTCATTTTGACTTCAAAAAAGCTTTTGACAGTGTGTCATTACATAAATAATGATGTAAGTGTGGTCGATATAGAATAAATTATGTATATCACTTACCTCAACTTAACTCCACCTGCACATATTGGAAATTAATAGCCCACTCACAACTGTTAAAAACATGATTTCTTGCCCCCTTTCTTCAAACTGCCACATACAAAAAGAAATCAACACCTACACTGGGAGCTCCCGCTAAGTCTCCACAACTCAAAAATAAAGCAATTCTATCACACAACTCAACCAATAAAGCAAATCCATCACACAACCAACAAACAACTCAACAATTCCCCAAGCACTGGTCTTTACCCCTGAACGCCCACCAAAAACTGTAAACAACATAACGTTCACAATGCTGCCAAGCCCTTCCGTGTTACCAAATAAAGCAAATCCATCACACATCTCAACAACTCCACAAGCACTGCTCTTTCCCCAGAACACCCGCCAAAAACTGTAAACAATATCCCGTGCACAGTGTTGCAAAACTCTTCCGTGTTACCAGATCCAAATTATACAAAATCATAAACGAAAACTATTGTCTCCACAAAATCACATGGCCCCTTGATCTTAAGATCACTAAGAGTGCCACCAACTCCCCCCACCAAAAGATGGCCACCCATCTCTCAGCACTCCTCCCCGCTCGATGATCCCTCCACATAATCTCTCATCCACACCAATAGTCGTGTTTCTCTGTTCGGCCACCGTGGAACTTCATTCTCCTGCACATCAACTGGCCCTTAATCCTCAATAGACGAGTCCACTACTCTCCTAATATCCAGAACATGCCGAGGCATCCCATCTACTGAGACATTATTTCGGGAATTCACACTGGTCACATTACCCCTTCCCCATTGCGATGTGCATCTTGAGTTTGGAGGCTTTACCCACACCTCATCTCCAGTCATGATGGAACCTGCCTCTTCATTTACTGTATCCGTTTTGGTACCTTGCTTGCATGTCACCACTCATACTTGAAGACTGCTTTATGTGGCACAGTTCCTTCATCCTGACCCGACCTAGGGGACATATTATACCAAAGGACTGCTTCCAACGGCAACACCTGAGCCCTCTCCGCCATGGCCTTGATTGTTTGATGATGTCACTCCACAATTCCATTCCCAATAAGCCGATACGCAGCTCTAACATAGAGATTGATATGCCATTTGTCAAGCATCTCCTTTAAAGCCTGTGATCTAAAGGCTGTACTGTTATCTACCAATACTTCATCAACAGGCCCCCTTTCTGAAAATAACCCATTCAACACTAATGCAATTTCCTCTCCATTTTCTGCTCTTAGCTATCTCCAAATGGTCACTCTGCCTGGTCCGCAATCAACCATGGACAAATACAAACCTTGCCTGTAGTGTGTTACATCAACTGCCAATCTCTACCAGTTATCTTCCACCCTAAGCTCCCTAGCCTCATGCACAACTGGCAGGGGATCGATCTACTGCCACGTGTTGCAGTGCCTAACTACTTGCCTGATCTTGTCTCTTGTGACTCCTGGATCAAGCTTCCTTGCTACAAACAGAGTCCTATCGACTCCCATGTAATGCATTTGATGTAAGTCCTCCACACTTGGCGCTCCTACACAACACACTCTGACCTCTTCTTACATATTATCAGAACTCCTAACCAGGCCTTCCTCGCCATAGTTAACACATCTGCCTTGTTCTTCTCTGACGGCACAAAACATAGGCGCAACTCCATCCCAAACTCCTCTATAATCTCTCGCAAGGTTCCCAAGCAGCGCTTATCTATCATTTCCAAGGCTCCCTTCGTTCGAATCCTGTGCTCTGCTGTTACAGTCGACTTCAACCAATCAAATTCTGTCGCCGAGTCCCTCTTCACCTCAACTTCTCGCAGTCCCCACTTCACAGCTAGATTGACTCCTTTCATTACAGCATCCAACTTTGCCATTTTGATATGGTAATAGTCCTCTTTCTTCCTCAACCATGCACCATCCTCCATGGTCTCATTGTCAATCTCTAAGATTACTCCTGTGGCAATACCACTCGCATCGCACCACACGACACCCTTACCTGACTTTGGGGCATACCATCTCCCTCTCACTGGGTCATTTTGTCTTACTCTCCTTATAATCACTCTTGCAGCATCTCCATCATTTGCTGCCCGACCTTGTCTTCTCATCTGATGCCCTCAGCTCTCCTCTTTACGTAACTGCAAGCTACCCGTAACCAACCTGCCACAGAATAATGGCCCACCAATATTCCGCACACGGAAAATAGCTCTCTCCTACTTAAGTCTTGCTGCACTTCTGGTATTTCATTACCCCTATGGAAAATGAGCTCACCTTTCTTCCCTCTTTCTAATCTCAGACCCAAAGCTGCTTCCCCTTCTAGTGGTTCTGGTGGTTTTGTAGCCAATCCATACAGATGCAGCTGCTCCACAACTTCCGATACACTAAACTTGATCTCATCTATCAGTATATCATCTATATACGAGTTTGTGGCCACTTCCATCACTTTCCTCTTGCTTAATACTGTCTTGATGATCTTGGTCATGATTCTTGGTGCTGAACATAGTCTGAAGCCCAGCCTCATTAGGCAGTATGTCTGTGACAGTGTTTCGCTCAAAGTCACCAGAGGCTGTTAGATGCCTTATTAGTTAATTTAGTAACTTAACTGTCATTTTTCTAACTAAAAATAATTCCCCTTCCTTCCTTTGGCAGATTATGATTATTTGCAATTTATATTTTAGCTTATAGCTAATCTTAAATATATCTTATTTAATATTCAAGTACGTGTAGAAAGCATGATCCCGATAGAAAGGCTGCCCCAAGCATGATCCCAATATAAAGGCTGCCACCTATTTCTGTTTTCCTACCGTTTCCATTCTTCAGCGAGCCTATCAGATACGTTTTCTTTACAATTTTCTTATGATAAAATAGCTCTCACTAATAAATTTTTTATATTATAAAAATTGTTCTTGCTGATAATTTTGTTATAAATTTTACCTTGCTGTTATGTCATTAGCCCCTCTAGATACATATCAGTAGCTTCATTATTTCAATAGTTAAATTCCGTCTCTTACAACGCAAAGAACGTTCTAGAGATTGTTTACCATTAACCTAATTTTCCATAATTATTCTCGTTTTAGTTTATTTGCTTCCACCTGTTGCACCTAAAATGCTGTCTCTCCCTTGCATCTCTGCCATTATTGCCTGCCAGGGACCACCACTAAAGTAGCACTGAAATGATATCAGAGCCAGTTACTGCTCTAGAAATATATCCTACAGATGACGTCACCAGGGGGACATTGAAGCGTCCTCATCTGGCGGCCAAACATCCCAGAGGCAGCATCTCGCCTCAGCAGTCAAGCTTATTTCAAACCTTATTTACATGGCATCTTCACAGGAATTCATCTGGCACAAACAAGGTGAAGGATAGTGATTACCTAATTGTGATTACCTAATTTTGTTTACGGGAAAGAGCCCAAAGTTCGTATCTTCCCGTCTCCTCATCGGTTCCATTTTATACTTAGTGATACTTATCATACCTGTCCTTAATACTATGGATTGAGATAGCATTAACTACCTCCTCGCTTAGCAAATTCCAATTATCAACTACTCTTACACTGAAAAAGTATTTCCTTACATCCCGCAAAGAAGTTTTCTTACGAAGCTTCAAACTATGACCTCTAGTTCTAGAGCCAGCCATATCAAAATATCGATCCCTATCCACTCTATCATAACCATGAAGGAATTTAAAGACTGTCACCATATCCCCCCTCACTCTTCTAGCTTCGAGTGATGATAAGTCTAATTCCCTCAGCCTCTCATCATAACTGAGATTGCGTATTTCTGGCACCAGTTTCGTGGCATGTCTTTGAACTTTTTTAAGCTTAGCTATGTGCTTTTTCAAGTGCGGATTCCAAAAGGGGGCTGCATATTCGAGTTTTGGCCTCACATAGGTTACATAAATATTTCTGAACATTTCCTTGTCCATGTGCCTCAAGGCTACCCTTACATTTGATAAGAATGCATATGCTGCCCTTACTATGCCATTTATATGTATTTCTGGAGACAAATCTGCTAGTATGTTTACTCCTAGATCTCTCTCATTTTCTGTCTCTTGAAGTTGTACTCCAGCCACCAAGTAGTCAAGCTTGGGCCTTCTTGCACTTGTACCCATTCTCATTACCTTACATTTTGAAGTATTGAATTTCATTAGCCACTTTTCTGACCACTCATGCAGATTATTTAGATCCTCCTGAAGTTCTCTATCATTGTTCTCGTTTTTTACTTTCTTCACAATCTTTGCATCATCTGCAAACATATTCATGAATGAATTTACAGACTCTAGTAGGTCATTTACATATACAAGGAACAAAAGTGGCCCTAAAACTGAACCCTGTGGAACTCCACTACTAACTCTTCTCCATTCAGACACTGAGTGTCTTACTCTAACCCTCTGTTCCCTTCCTTCTAAGTAAGTTTTTATCCATTCCAAAACATTTCCACCTATTCTAGCCATTGATTGCAGCTTCCTAATAAGTCTCCCATGTGGAACAGTGTCAAACGCTTTCTGGAAGTCTAGGAATATGCAATCTGCCCAGCCCTCTCTTTCCTGTAAGATTTGGCTTACCTCATCATAAAATTCTAATAAGTTTGTTACTGTTGATCTACCTTCTCTGAAGCCATGTTGCCTCACTGACAAAAAGTTGAAGGATTCCAAGTGAAGAGAGATATGTTTCCTTAGTAGTTTCTCCATAACTTTGCAAACTATGCTGGTCAAGGAAACTGGTCTATAGTTCAGAGCCGTATCCCTCCTTCCCTTTTTGAAGATAGGTATCACATTTGTTTGTTTCCAGCATCTTGGAATCTCCCCCGACTCCAGTGACTCCTTAAATATGATACTTAGTGCCACTGATATTGAATTTGCGCATTTTTTAAGCACATGAGGGGATATGTCATCAGGACCTGTAGCTTTATAAACATCTAAATCCATCAGCGCTTTGCATACCTCTGTGGCTGTAAGGTTGATGTTCTCTAATACCGGCCCTTGAGCTTCTATCAC
The DNA here is from genome assembly GCA_037179515.1 of Halocaridina rubra. Taxonomy (NCBI): domain Eukaryota; kingdom Metazoa; phylum Arthropoda; class Malacostraca; order Decapoda; family Atyidae; genus Halocaridina; species Halocaridina rubra. The sequence goes on from JAXCGZ010006514.1 coordinate 20,999, forward strand.
TGCAATCTGAGGGGGTGGGGTATTTTCTACTGTAAATACTGACTGAAACTCCTTGTTCAATTCTTTGCAGATCTCTTCATCTGTCTCAGTGATGCTTCCATCCGCTCTCTTTAGCCTTAAAACTTGTTCTTTTACCTTCAGTTCTCCTCTGATAAAGTTGTGGAAAAGCTTGGGATTTTCTTTAGCCTTCCTGGTGATGTCCCTCTCATAGTCTCTCTCTGCCTCTCTCCTTTTACTTAGGTAGTCATTTCTTGCTCTTTTGTAGGTTTGCCAGGCATTTATGTTTTTTCTCCTCCTATACCTTTTCCAGCATTTGTCTCTCCACTCCTTAGCTCTTTTACACCCATTATCGAACCATTTCTCTCTGGCATGAATTACACCTACTTTGGTGGCAGGTATGCAGCAATCTACTATCTTCCCATATTTCTCACAAAAGATGTCATACATTTCTTGTACAGATTTGTTGTAAAATAAGGTTCTCCAGTCAATAACTGCAAAAAGCTCATTCATTTTGATGTAATCTCCTTTCGGATAGTTCCTCATCATGTCCTCAGTGCCTCTACTCTCAGGAAGAATATCTTCAATGATATACTCCATCAACAACACACAGTGGTCACTCTTTCCAATTGGTGGTTCATACTCAATTTTTTCAATATCCAACACATTATCTGTGAACACTAGATCAAGTAGTGATGGCTCATCCCCACCCCTGACCCTTGTTGGTTCCATTACATGTTGGTGTAGGAAATTCTCGTGTACGCAATCTAGGAATCTTGCTCTGAATGAGTCCTCACCACTGTGTGGGTCAAGATTTATCCAATCTATCTCTTTATGATTAAAGTCTCCCATAATCAAAATCCTACATTTATTTTCCCGTGCCATGTTAACAACTGAGTTTATGACTTCAATAGTACCTATATGACTTTCCTCATAAACTTCAAGCCTATTTTGGTTCCTTGGTGGGTTGTATACAACAGTTATTATAATGCTCTCTGACCAAGTATTTATGCGAGCAACAAGAAATTCCTTGAACTCACTTTCTATAGCCAAGTTTATTTCTTCAACTTGAATCCTTTCACTTCTGAGCAGTGCTATTCCTCCACCAGTCCTCTCAGATCTTTCAACCCTTAGTATTCTGAAGCCCTTAGGAAAAACTGTGACACTGTTTATGTCCTCACTCAACTTAGTCTCTGTAATTGCTACTATATCTGCCTTACTGTTGTGAATCCTATCTTTTAATTCTACTGCCTTACCAGCTAATCCATCAGCATTTGTGTATAACAATCTTAATGAGGCCCCATCCCCTGAGCTTCTGTCATTATCTTCTGTATCTCCCCTTTGTCTGGAAGAACTCTGAAATGAAAATTTTTCTTCTCTTCTTCATTTCTTTCATCATTTAACCTTCTTGCCTCTTGCAACAAGTTTTTGATCTTTCCCATCTCTTCCTGTGTTCTGTATCGTCTAATGAACACTTCTTTGAATTCTTGAAGGTCTTGTAGACTTTTTTTTCTCAACAATATTTCCCTACATGTTTCCCCTCTCTCAAAGGTTACTTTTGTTGGTCTCGGCTTTCCTTCCCTCGAATATTTACCTAGTTGGTGTATGTTTACAATATCCTCAGGACCACACACTACTCCAAGCTTTCTTGTCAGGTCTACAACCCTAGCTTTATTTTCTTCAAGTCTCCCCTGACATGTTGGCTCCTGGGATTCGCTTATGCCTGAGATTACCACTGTCTTCTCCTTATCAAGTGCCTGTCTGATGAGTGGGTTTGCCCTTTCCATCACAACGTCTTTCATTTTTTTGATTACTGTCTCTTTATAGTCAACTGTTTGTATGTTTTCCAGTGCCACCACCTTTACAGCCTCTTTTACTGCCATATTCCCCTTTAGTGCATCAGCAAAGGAAGTTTTCATGGCATCATTTTGCATATTCAGCTCCTGGAACTCTTTTCTGAACTGTTCAATGTTTTCCTTAATCTGGACATTCCAAGCAGCAATCTCGTCTCTCTCAGAAGAGAGCAGTGAACTAACATCTAATTCCTTTAGGTTGTCATTCAGCTGTTTGTTTTTATCTTCTTGTTTAGAAATTCTGGTTTCTAGTTCACTCTTTTCCCCTTCCAGCTTCTTTATTCTTTTTTCTAGTTCCTTTCTCTCCTGCCCTTGTGCTTTATTTGCTTCCTCCAAAGATCTTATTTGCTCTCTGAGTGTTTCATTCTCTTTCATTTCTCCATTCATATTCCGAATTTTTTCATCAAGGCTTATAACCATTGCCTCTAAATTCTTGATTTTCTGTTTAAGTCTCCTAATGGCTACCCCTCCTACCGACCCATGGATGGGAGAGGTTTGGGACAGAGATGGCGTCATTTTTATGTTCTCCCTCTCACAGAATATAGAAAGAAGAAGAGAAAGAGGAAAAAAAAAGAGAAAAACTTTTAATTAAGCTTCACACAGAATTTTTATATCTCCATATAAGTGCTATTTAGTGACTCAGTTTATCTCTTTTCTGGTAACACACATCTTAACTTAAAAACTTGACCATGGTAATTTAAGGATAAAAAGAAAAAGAAAAAAAATGCAACAAAACAAAAGTCAAACCTGAATGGTAAAGCTCGTTGGTCAAGCAAATTGGGATTTTGAGAATTAGTTACATTCGTTACTGGCCAAATCCCACGAAAATTTTCTCAGATTCCATTCCCATACAAACGAACTTTGTAGATTACCTAACTGGAATCTCACTTGCCAAAGTTAATTCCTTAACCTAGAAATTACAGCTGATATGCATTGCTAAGAAGTTTCTTTCATTTCATTTCACCCATTTCTATCATCATAAATAAAGTGTTTAACATCAAAAACTCGTTAATAAAGCTATTTGCTATATAAACTCCAAGTAATTCATCATTTATTTAAAGTGTTTTAAGCTATAAACTGCAAATAATTAAAAGGTAATTTTACCCTGTTGGCTTTGCAAATATTTCCTGTTAACCACAATTTAAGGAATGCATACTGTATTTATCTTGCTGATTCTTCATGTATTGGGGATAAATTTTTTTGAGTTATAAGTTGCAAATACTTCAAAGGGTGGTTTTGCCCCTTTTTCATTGCAAATAGTTCTTAATAACCAAAAGTGAATGAATACTGTATTTATCTCGTAGATTCTTCCTTTATCATAAATAGAGTGTTTTACCATATAAATTGCAAATCATTGATAAGCATTGCAACTTTTGTGATTGCCCACAAATTAAGGAATACATACAGTACTGTATTTATCTTGCTTATTCTTCATTTATTGTGAATAAATTGTTTTCCTTTAATACCGGCAAAGAATTAATGGTTTTGTATGCTCTTATGGTAGCATAAATATTTCTGGTTAGCTGTGAATAACCAATATATTTTCATCCAGTAGAATAATATTGGAAACTCATTATATGTGAGCTCGTGCTTTCAGTTTCCCATTATTAATGGTGTGTCGTTTTTGTTTCTGCAATTGCAGTGTCCTGTATTCTACTCTGCCTGTGTGACAGTGGTAATCGTCGAGTTGAGGCCGAAGTCTTGGCATCCATCTGTGGTGCCGGGAAACAAAATCGTGCTCTCCGCCTCCGGGATTCGAGGCAGCATTTCATAAATATTTTTAATAAAAAAAAATAATTCAGTTCTTTTAATATCACTACATTTCCAAAATTAAAAGAAAGTTGAATTCTAAGTTTCATTTAACCGAGTAGTGGTATACGGGTGGGGTGTTCAAGTACAAATATCTGTCGTGTCTGTTTGTGAGATCTTAATGGAGTTCAGTACTCTGAATCCCCTTAGTAAAACAGAAACTTATCAACTCTCCATTCCCACAATGTCCTTCCTCTATACTTCACAAATTGGTACTTCCACAGCCTAGTAGTCACCGTGGCTCAATCGGTAGCGTCCGCAACTCTGAGTTGTCAGGTTGAGGGTTCGCGACCCATCACGGTCTGAGGTTAGCAATGGCATGCCCTCTGGGTAACAATTACAACTGCCAAAACAAGTCCTTCGCAAGAAGGCAACCATCCTAGCCCTTGGTAGAAAAGGGAGTCCGTGATGTAAAACCAGAACAAAAAAGGTACTTCCATAGATTCTCTGCAACTTGGACTTGCAGGTAAGCCAACTTCAGATCAATTATAGCAGAGGTCCCACTCATCTGCCTCCACTTCCTCAGCGTCTCACTGCAAAAATCAGTACTGACATCTCCAGTGTGAGACAAAACGTATTGGTTAAGTTCGCAGTAGTCCAGTACTGGCCAAACTTTGTTCTTGTTCGGCTGGACCACCGCCATCAATGGTAGCACTCCACATTCTACTTCCATCCCTCTTGGCACCAGTATACCTTCATCAATCCACCTCTCCACCTCTCGGTCATATTCTTTCCTAACTCTCAGCCCCTCTTTTAAATACCACTCCACCACACACTTAAAACTGTCAAACTCTGCAATGAAATCCTTGTCCACAATCTTGCACAGACTGGCCTTCTGTTCTGTGGCTAGCTCTCCTATCAACTTCCTATCTTCCTTGGCTTTCACTTTTCCTGTCACCCTTTCAAGCCTTGCACTCACAACTGTCACTGCACACCTTATCCTGCCTCTCGCTACTTGCGAAATGTTCACTGGTATCGGCACATCACCAAAAACTTCAAATCCATCACGAATCGTCACACCACCCAGTCTGTTAATCATATCCATTCCCATTACTACATTTATGCCAGTTATCACCTTAGCAATCTCAATTGCTGTAGTTCTCAGGTATATTCCTTGCACTATCAACTCTATCTCTTCACTGCCCTCACATTAAATCTGTCTTCCATCGACTGTTACTAACCCTTCTACCTTCACTGAGCATTTCCCCACCAATATAGAAGCACACACTGTGATGGAACAACCTGAATTGACAAGTGCCCTCATTTTCCTTCTTCCCATGCTAACACTGATCACTAGCAATAAAGGTGGAAATGCCTTTAGTTGTCTGAGGGGGTAGCTTTCAGCGCAGCAGATCTCCCTTGCCCAATTCCCTGCTTGCAGCGGCTTAAATATGACCTTCCTTACCACACTTGAAGCACATTATGGGTGGTCATGGTTCCTTGCACTCTCTTGCCATATGAGACCCACCACACCTGTAACAGCGACCCTTGAACATCTTATTTTCTCCTTTACTGCCGCCTTGCTGGCCTTGTGGTGGTGAGAGCCCCTGCAACTGGGATCTTTGCTGATGTACCATCAATGACAGTCCTCTGGCCGCAACTGCTTCAGCTTCTTGATCGCCACCACCTGAAGTTAATACTCTAGCTCTTGCAATTAGCCCTGTCATATCTACTGTTTCAACATGTTTTGTCTGCTGAAGTTCCATGGAGATCGAACCTGGGAAACTAGTCACAAATGCCAGCTGTACAGCTCGCTCCAGACCCTCTTCTTTCCATCCTGCCAGTCTGGCTAATTGCCTGATCTCATTTGCATAAACATGCACTTGCTCACCTGTCCAGTGTGACTTCCTAAGCCTTCCATAAGCCTCAAACATCCTTTGTGAAAAGGCCAACTTCAATCTGCTCTCAATCTTCTAGGCATCTAGCTGATCATCATCACTCATTTCGAGATACAGATCCAACAAATCTCCTTCCAGGTACAAAGGTATAAAACTGGCTAAATCCTTATTTTCCACTAATCTCACCACCAACTCAGCCTTTTTTAGCAAGGCAACCACATCACCTTGGCCATCAAATGATTTCATCATCTCACCACACAATTTGCCTTTTCCAGCCATAGTGACTTTTAGACAGCCTAGATAGCTTGTGGTTGAGATAGAAAAAATGATGTATATCACTTTCCTCAACTTAACTCCACCTGCACGTATTGGAAGTTAAAAACCCACTTACGACTGTTCAAAACCCGATTTCTTGCCCCCTTTCTCCAAACCGCCACATACAAAAAGAAATCAACACCTACACGCGGAGCTCCCACTAAGCCTCCACAACTCGAAAATACAGCAATTATGTCACACAACTCGACCAATAAAACCAATCCATCACACAACTCGACCAACTCAACAACTCCACAAGCACTGCTCTTTACCCCCCGAACGCCCACCAAAATCTGTAAACAACATCCCGTTCACAGTGTGCCAAACCCTTCCGTGTTACCAGATCAAAATTATACAAAATCATAAATGGAAACTATTGTCTCCACAAAGCCACAGAAAGGTGTGGAGAATTGAATTCCAAGGAAAAATTCTGATATGTATTGAAGCTTTCCTAATTTACAGAATGCAATGTGTGGCATGTAATGGAATGTTGGGGTTTAGGATGCTAGTGTGTTGTTAAGATTCTGTTTTACTAAGGGGACTCAAAGTACCGAGCTCGGTTAAGAGCTCACAAACAGACAGGACAGATATTTGTACTTGAACACCCCATCTCTATTACCATTAGTCGGTTAAATGAAACTCAGAATTCAACTTTCTTTTAATTTTGGCAATGCAATGACATTAAAAGAATTGAATTTTCTAATTAAATTTTATGAAATGCTGCCTCGAATCCCAAAGGTGGTGAGCACGATTTCGTTTCCCGGCACCACGGACGTATGCCAAGACATTGGCCTCAACTCGATGATTACCTCTGTCACACTGGCAGAGTAGAATACAGGACACTGCAATTTCAGAAACAGAAATGACACACTGTTTATAATGGGAAACTGAAAGCATGAGCACACATATAATGAGTTTCCAATGTCATTCTACTGGATAAAAATATATTGGTTATTCACAGCTAACCAGAAATATTTATGCTACCATAATAGCATACAAAACCATTAATTCTTTACTGATTTTAAAGGAAAACAATTTATTCACAATAAATGAAGAATAAGCAAGACAAATACAGTACTGTATGTATTCCTTAAATTGTGGGCAACCACAAAAGTTGCAATGCTTATTACTGATTTGCAATTAATATAGTAAAACACTCTATTTAGGATAAAGGAAGAATCTACGAGATAAATACAGTATTCATTCACTTTTGGTTATCAAGAACTTTGTAATGAAAAAAAAAAGGTGCAAAACCACCTTTTGAGGTATTTGCAACTTATAACTCAAAACACTTTATCCCCAACATATGAAGAATCAGCAAGATAAATACAGTATGCATTCATTAAATTGTGGTTAACAGGAAATTTTTGCAAAGCCAACAGGGTAAAATTACCTTTTAATTATTTGCAGTATATAGCATAAAACCCTTTAGCTAAATGATGAATTATTTGCAATTTGTATAGCATATAGCTTTACTGACGAGTTTTTTGACGTAAAACACTTTATTTATAATGATAGAAAGAGGTGAAATGAAATTAGAATTTATTGGGAAAAGAGATAGATTTTTACGGGCTCATAACCAGTCTTCAGAGGATGAGATTTTCGTTTATCACATTCAATGAAAAGAAACTTCTTAGCATGTAAATCAGCTGTAATTTACAGGTTAAGGAATTAACTTTGGCATGTGAGATTCCCTTTTGGCAATCTACAAAATTTCGTGTGTATGGGAATGGAATCTGAGAATAAAAATCCGTAAGATTTAGCCAGTAACGAATGTAACTAATTCTCGAAAATAAACCAATTTGCTTGACCCACGAGCTTTACCATACACTATCCCTCACCTTGTTGTGCTAGATGAATTCCTGTGAAGATGCCACGTAAATAAGGTTTGAAATAAACTTAGACTGCTCAGGCGAGATGTTGCCTCTTCGAAGTTTGAGCGCCAAAGGAGGACGCCTCATTGTCCCTACTGGTGAGTTCATCTGTAGGATACATTTTCTAGAGCAGTAACTGGCTCTGATATAATTTAAGGACTATTTTAGTGGTGGTCCCTGGCAGGCAATTATAGCAGAGATGCAAGGGAGAGACATTATTTTCAGGTGCAACAAGTGGAAGCAAATAAAATAAAACGAGAATAATAATGAAAAGTTAGGTTACTGGTAAACAATCTCCAGAATGTTCTTGGCTCGTAGCAGACGGAAAATAGGAGCAGCCTTTATATCGGGACTATGCTTCTACACGTACAAGAAGAGTAAATAAGGTGTATTTAAAATTGGCTATGAGCTAAAATATAAATTGCAAATAATCATAATCTGCAAAAGTCAAGAAGTGGGAATTAATTTTTTTAGTTAGAAAATAACAGTTAAGTTACTAAATTAATTAATAAGGCATCTAACAGCCTCTGGTGACTTTGAGCGAAACACTCTGTCACAAAGGCCCTTTCTAGAGAATATTGATTTAGCAAAATTCTACTACAGAAGGCGAAAAAAGAACAGAGGAAGTTACGGTGACTTCAGTGTTATTATGAGGGATGAGATATCCTTTTCATGGAAAAGAACAAATGAACAATAAGAATGGGATCCACCACTGGAACATATCATACTATTAGGAAAAGTGAACAAGTCTTGTAAACAAAACATTAAATGACATGCAAAACATAAAGGAAATGTGATCAAATTCAAATTTCAAGAAAATTAAATCACAATTAGATATCAGTGAATATCAATATTTAAGTTTATGAATGCTTCACATGCAAGAAGGCAATAATATAATATACAAAAAAAATACAGTATACGCAAATGTAAAATTTGAACCACGTCATCATTAACATTGGCGACTGGATTTAAAAGTTTCAGCTATTCAACACTAAACTAAAATGTTTCCGCCATGTTCTGGCTTTCAGAGTCCCACAAAGGGAAATATAAAACTACGATCAAAGAATTATTCTTCACCTTTTTCGTCTTCCATTAGGAATAACGTTTGTACGCTAAAATAAACAAGTACAGTACAGTATTAAAGACATAAAAGATAAACATAAAAAATAAACAACACATCAGAGAAGTAATCTTGACTGACTAGTCAAATTTAGGCTAACAGCACCAGTTTCCTCATATGAGGGTAACGACCGTCGACTTAGTAGATCAGCAAGGTCATTGTCCTTGCCATGAACATGTTGGGCAGTGAATTTGAAAAGATTCAGGTAAAGTGCCCACCTTTTCAGGCAAGGATTTAGCTTGTCTGCAGTCTGTAAATATAGGAGAGGTCGGTGGTCAGTTCTCAGTGTAAAATGTTGGCCATACAGATGGACTTCAAATTTCTTTATGGCCCAATATGCAGCTAGAGCTTCCTTCTCCATGGTGGAGTAATTTTACTCTGCAGGGCGAAGCCTGCGGCTTGCATATCGCACTGGAGCTACTTCTGCTGAGTTGTCTGATCGGGCATGCAAGAGCACGGCACCCAGGCCTTCGTCTGAGGCGTCGGTCTGCAAGATAAATGGAAAATCAGGGTTCACCAGTTGTAATACTGGCTCACCCGCCAATGCTTCTCGGAGCTTGAAAAATGCTCTCTCCGCTTCATCTGTCCATTGGACAGGGGAGGTTTTACTTTACTTCGAGGAGGTCATTTGCTGCAAAGAGGCAGCGATAGTATTAAAGTGTGGAATGAACCGTTGGTATTAGCCGACACTACCCAGGAATGATCTCAGTTGAGTGACAGTGGCAGGTTTCTCCATATCCTTAATAGCTTGTACCCTGTCATGTAAAGGGGACATACCTCCTTCTCCAACCACGTGGCCGAGATACTGCAATTGTGTGAAACCAATCTCACATTTGGAAGGCTTTAAGTGAAGTCCATGCTGATTCAGACGAGTGAGAACTCTGCGGAGGGTCTCAAGGTGCGATGACCAATCCTGAGAATGCACCAGGATGTCGTCTATAAAGCATGAAACATTGTCGAGATCCTGTAGTACTATCCTCATGAGTCTGCTGAAGCCGCCAGGGGCATTTACCATACCAAAAGGCATGACCCTGAACTGGTATAGACCATATCTTGTGGAAAAAGCTGTAAGAGGCTTGGTGGTCTCGCTCAACGGGACTTGCCAAAATCCACTGGCCAAATAAAACTTGGACAGGTAACGGGCTTGGGAAAGCAACGAGAAAATATGCTCGGCGTCAGCAATGGGCTCTCCATCAAAGATGGTATGGGAGTTAAGCTTACGACAGTCAAGGCAGAACCTGTGACTGCCATCTCGCTTACGCACTGCCAGTAACTGCCGAACACCAAGGCGAAATGCTCTTTTCAACTATTCCGAGGCAGACCCAAGTGTCAAGATCTTCCTTCAGCCGTAAGGACAGCTGGTGGGGAAGACCATAGGAATGCCGAAATGGCTCTGGGTCAGTCAATCTGACAAGATGCTCAAGGGTAGTGGTGATGCCTGGGAGGTCGTTGAAGACGTTCTCATAGTCCTCTAATAGCTTGTTCAGCTGTTCCCGTTGACTCGGTTGCAGTCTGGAGTTAATAATGCAATTACTCACACTTTCTTTTCGGTGTGTGGGAATGGCAGGATCCTTACCATCATCAAATGCTAAGCTTATGTCTTCAATTGCAAGGGCGGTGGCTGTGGCCAGAGGGGCTTCTTCCGAAAAACTCCACTCCCGTAAGTCTGACTCCACTGCAAGGGTGGAGTATTCCAATATAAGAAGTAAGGGGTGACTATAATGGAGCACCTGTGTTGCTGCAGCCTCGGAGGTTCTGTTGATGCTGGGGGCATCTATAGGGGTTGCTGGGAGCGCCAGCGCAGGATCCCTGTGGGCCTCCGGGTCCTCACAATAAAGCTTCAGCTGGTTAATGTGGTATTTCCGGTTATTGCCATCAACATTTAGCACATAATTGTCAGGGGTCACCCGGTGTACCACAGTGTACGGTCCTTTCCAGCGTAGCATTAGCTTTCGGGTATCTGTTGGAAGAAGTAACAGAGCTCGATCTCCGGGTGTCAGGGCACGACGCCGCGCACGCTTGTCAAAGAGGAGCTTGGCAGTTTGCTGGTGACCCTTAATGGCTAATTGTGCAGTTTTCCAAGCCTTTTTGAGGTGAGACGAAAACTTCAAAATGTACTCATGAACGTCCCTATCGTCATCTTCGATGGTAGGTGAATCCCAACATTCTGCCAAGAATTCTACTGGGCCTCTAACCTTATCACCATAAATCAGCTCGAAAGGCGAGTATCCAGTAGTGTCATGGGGCGTGTCTCAGAAGGAGAAAAGTGCAGCAGAGACGTACTTGTCCCACTGCCTAGGTATATCTATCACTAGCTTTCGCAAACATCGCTTCAATGTCCCGTTATAGCGTTTGCATGCTCCATTTGAGTGGGCATGATAGACACTCGTATGAATATGCTTCATTTCTAAAAGGTTACAGAAAGCCTCAAAGTGCCTACCTGTAAACTGACTTCCATTGTCAGAAGTGACCTGCTCAGGAAAGCCAACCCTGGAGCAGATTTCAAATAGGGCATGAGCGACTGCTTCAGTTGTGATAGAAGACAGTGGCACTGCATCTGGGTACCTTGTTGCCAGGTCAACATATACCAGGAGGAATTGTTTCCCCGTGGACGAAGCTGGATTAATAGGACCTAATATGTCAATAGCGACCTTGGAAAATGGCTCCATTGAGAGCTTAGTTATCCCCAGGGGAACTTTCGGTACCGTTGAGGTGGATTGACAGACAGGGCAGGAGCCTACATATCTGTCTACCTCGGTGTACATGTTTGGCCATGCAAAAGCCTTCTGAAGGACGTGTCGAGTCTTTGCTTTGCCTCTGTGTCCACTCAGAAGCAAATGGTGTGCCACATACATAGCCTGGCGGTGCAACGAAGCGGGCACCACCAACTGTTTAAAGGTGTGGCCATCTTTAGTCACATGCCTATGAAGTACTCCGTCTTCAAGGACGTAAGTGATCTGGCCTCCTCCTCTCACCGTGAAGGTCCTTCTCTCGGTGGCCAGCTGCATCCAGCGTTTGAGGCTGGGGCAGTCTTGCTGCAATTTGGCAAAGTCTGGACGGGACTTCAATGGCTCAAGAGGCGCATCATCTGGTAAAGGAGGGGGAAACTCTCCGCGTTCCACATTACGTTCACTAACTGCGGCAGACTCAACGGAGTCAGTCGGAGAATCGTCCATATTCTTGACATCGAGGCCAGGAGTTGCTGCTGAAATGGCTTCATGTGACTTCCCCCGAGGGAAGTTATAACGAGAAATGTCCTTATGGTATAGGTCGGCCTGGAAAGTAGGAACTAGGTTCAGTGCACGACCCATCAAGACAGGGTACATAAGCTCAATCATTGCCACAGCTGGGGCTTTTCCCTTGTAGTATTTGCAATCCAGGTAAATGACACGGCAGCGGCGTATTTGGGGTGTTCCTTCAGCAACCCGCACACGAACGACTTTGCTGGTAAAATCTTCATCCCTGACGAATCTCTCATCAACAAGTATGCCATTGGCCCCTGTGTCAAGGGCTATCTCAGCTTCCACACCATTTATGGTTTCTAGGCATTTTGGGATCATTTCCAGGTCATCATGTTCGATGAATTCCACATTGGCAAGTTTGTGTGGTGGTTCCTCGGCATTACCCTCATTGGCCCTTTCTGGCCCTGTTTCCACAACATAGGCTGAGTGAGTGGCCAGACAGCTATGTGGGCCGCCGCTGTGTGAGGGAGCGTGGTGGCTCTTAGAGTTTGGCTGAAAACCCTGGGAAGGTGGAGCAGAGTAATGGCCTTTGCCTCTGAACTGCTGAGGCTTAGGTATTACCGGGTCATCCTTCTTGAGTGTGGGTGCATGGCCGTAATGAGGCTTAGGAGTGTGAGGAGGATGAGCTGGATGATTGAAGTTCTGTGAAGGGCTATTGTGCTCCCCGTTCCTGTAATCTCTATTTCCGCATAAAGGACTACTGTCTGGGATTCCCGCTCGAAGCCAACCAAGCGCAAGCTCATGTTCACGTTGTGCTTGTGCCTCCTCACGTTGTGCTTGTGCCTCATCACGTTGTGCTTGTGCCTCATCATGTTGTGCTTGTGCCTCATCACTTGCTCTCTTCTCCAGCTTGTCTCGGCGTTCAACCATCTTCTCATGAGCCCATTCGAAGAGCTTCTGTCTTGGGGAAAAACCGTGTCTCTCACCCCTAGCAATCATTATGTCCAGGTAACGCTCCTCATCGAATGTTTTGATGGTTTCCATGTTTGTTTCCTAAACAGTCAATAACGAAGTGCCAAAACAACCACACAAAAAAAAACAAATCTCTACAATACAGTAGTAGAAAAAAAAATGAAAGAACCACACAACAATAAGGAGAGAAAAAAAAATTCAACACAACAGTTCAAACTTAAACGTAAAAGTGATCTCAAAATCTCACCATAAAAGTGACTCAAAATTCAATCAAGTGCAACAGCAGCAAAATGTTGCAAAATAGTGCATGAAACACTGGCAATACAGAATGGCAGTCGTGCCTGCTTAACAGCAATACGTGGCAGTACCTGCGGTTATCGTGCAAATGAAAGGAATGAGCAACACAATCAAGTGCAACAGCAACAAAATGTTGCAAAACAGTGCATGAAACACTGGTAATACAGAATGGCAGTCGTGCCTGCTTAACAGCAATATGTGGCAGTACCTGCTGTTATTGTGCAAATGAAAGGAATGAGCAACACAATCAAGCGCAACAGCAACAATATGTTGCAAAACAGTGCATGAAACACTGGTAATACAGAATGGCAGTCGTGCCTGCTTAGCAGCAATACGTGGCAGTACCTGCGGTTATTGTGCAAATGAAAGGAATGAGCAACACAATCAAGTGCAACAGCAACAAAATGTTGCAAAACAGTGCATGAAACACTGGTAATACAGAATGGCAGTCGTGCCTGCTTAACAGCAATACGTGGCAGTACCTGCAGTCATGGTGCGAATGAAAGGAATGAGCAACACAATCAAGTGCAACAGCAACAAAATGTTGCAAAACGTTGCATGAAACACTGGTAATACAGAATGGCAGTCGTGCCTGCTTAACAGCAATATGTTGCAGTACCTGCAGTTATGGTGCAAATGTAAGAATGAGCAACAACGAATTTTACCGACTAGCACCCAGTGCCTAAGAGTACAAACAAGTACAGTATAGCGGTCGTGCCTGCGTATGAGCGCGTATATGGCTGTACCCACAAATAAAATGTCGTAAGTAATACGAACAAGTACAGTATAGCAGTCGTGCCTGCGTATGAGCACGTATATGGCAGTACCCACAAATAAAATGTCGTAAGTAAAATTCTGGAGTGTTACCAAAAGGGCACAGATCCTATGCAAAATACACCAACGATAAGCTAATAGCTTACTAGGCAGCCAGATTACACATTTCTACTAGTAATGAGAAAATTTATTTTCAAGTGACAACTCAGACACATGAAAGGCTTAGCCTAGGCTCGATAAATGACGCCAAAATTTTTCTTCCAATCTATGAGCAGTCAATGCTTGAATATAAAACACAATTATAAGCAAAATACTTAATATGCTTTCTCCCAATTCCTAAATCCCAATTCCTAACAAGTATCACCCTTTAACGGAGATATAAAACACGAATGCTTTAAAACTCAATCTTATCACGCAAATAAATGAAATTTTAAATAACACGTCTTCTCGTCATGCAAAATTTCTTAAGTCTGTTACCACAAAATCTCACGTAGATTTCCTGAAATATTGTTTACCACATGGGAAACAAGAAAATATTAGCTACCATAATTAATATTGAAAACAAAAAAAAATTTCTTATCCGCGACGTCTCTAGCGCGAAAATTTTCGTGTGCAGCCTAAGATTCATTCATTTCAATAATCGAGCCAATGGTAATCGGGTTTCATGTACAATCTTAAAAAGCAAAATAAAAATAAATTATAAAATCAGTCTGTCTGTTAGGGTCCCTGTTCGGGTGCCAATCTTGTTGGGGTTTAGGATGCTAGAGTGTTGTTAAGATTCTGTTTTACTAAGGGGACTCAAAGTACCGAGCTCGGTTAAGAGCTCACAAACAGACAGGACAGATATTTGTACTTGAACACCCCATCTCTATTACCATTAGTCGGTTAAATGAAACTCAGAATTCAACTTTCTTTTAATTTTGGAAATGCAATGACATTAAAAGAATTGAATTTTCTAATTAAATTTTATGAAATGCTGCCTCGAATCCCAAAGGTGGTGAGCACGATTTCGTTTCCCGGCACCACGGACGTATGCCAAGACTTTGGCCTCAACTCGATGATTACCTCTGTCACACTGGCAGAGTAGAATACAGGACACTGCACTTTCAGAAACAGAAATGACACACTGTTTATAATGGGAAACTGAAAGCATGAGCACACCTATAATGAGTTTCCAATGTCATTCTACTGGATAAAAATATATTGGTTATTCACAGCTAACCAGAAATATTTATGCTACCATAATAGCATACAAAACCATTAATTCTTTACTGGTTTTAAAGGAAAACAATTTATTCACAATAAATGAAGAATAAGCAAGACAAATACAGTACTGTATGTATTCCTTAAATTGTGGGCAACCACAAAAGTTGCAAGGCTTATTACTGATTTGCAATTAATATGGTAAAACACTCTATTTAGGATAAATGAAGAATCTACGAGATAATACAGTATTCATTCACTTTTGGTTATCAAGAACTTTGCAATGAAAAAAAAAAGGTGCAAAACCACCTTTTGAGGTATTTGCAACTTATAACTCAAAACACTTTATCCCCAACATATGAAGAATTAGCAAGATAAATACAGTATGCATTCATTAAATTGTGGTTAACAGGAAATTTTTGCAAAGCCAACAGGGTAAAATTACCTTTTAATTATTTGCAGTATATAGCATAAACCCCTTTAGCTAAATGATTAATTATTTGCAATTTGTATAGCAAATAGCTTTATTGACGAGTATTTTGACGTAAAACACTTTATTTACGATGATAGAAAGAGGTGAAATGAAATTAGAATTTATTAGGAAAAGAGATAGATTTTTACGGGCTCATAAACAGTCTTCACAGGATGAGATTTTCGTTTATCACATTCAATGAAAAGAAACTTCTTAGCAATGTAAATCAGCTGTAATTTACAGGTTAAGGAATTAACTTTGGCATGTGAGCTTCCAGTTTGGTAATCTACAAATTTTCGTGTGTATGGGAATGGAATCTGAGAATAAAAATCCGTAAGATTTAGCCAGTAACGAATGTAACTAATTCTCGAAAATAAACCAATTTGCTTGACCCACGAGCTTTACCATACACTATCCCTCACCTTGTTGTGCTAGATGAATTCCTGTGAAGATGCCACGTAAATAAGGTTTGAAATAAACTTAGACTGCTCAGGCGAGATGTTGCCTCTTCGAAGTTTGAGCGCCAAAGGAGGACGCCTCATTGTCCCTACTGGTGAGTTCATCTGTAGGATACATTTTCTAGAGCAGTAACTGGCTCTGATATAATTTAAGGACTATTTTAGTGGTGGTCCCTGGCAGGCAATTATAGCAGAGATGCAAGGGAGAGACAGTATTTTCAGGTGCAACAAGTGGAAGCAAATAAAATAAAACGAGAATAATAATGAAAAGTTAGGTTACTGGTAAACAATCTCCAGAATGTTCTTGGCTCGTAGCAGACGGAAAATAGGAGCAGCCTTTATATCGGGACTATACTTCTACACGTACAAGAAGAGTATATAAGGTATATTTAAAATTGGCTATAAGCTAAAATATAAATTGCAAATAATCATAATCTGCAAAAGTCAAGAAGTTGGAATTAATT